>JAVTVY010037154.1:0-167817 GCA_036873755.1 Hanleya hanleyi | reverse complement strand
CGTGAATCTTACCAAATGGGATTTTAACAAATTAACAGCGACTGTATTAATTATTTGAACGGATTAGTGAAGAAATGTTTTTGCAGTTTATTAGTAAGCAGCAGATGAAAGTTGTCAGGAGCAGATGTCATATACGTCTGGTAGTCTAGTAATATTATCGAGAGACTAATCTGTGTTTGAGCTTATTATCGTCACTGGATGAAAACAGTAAATGGTGACTGGCCGGAAGGCGGAAAAGAGGAGCGGCAGGGGGGGCTCGAATTTCTCATAGAGCCGTTTCTCGTAGTTGGGTGTCTCGCGGGACTAGAATGACAAAAAAGGTCAAGCTAGGAGGCAGCTTTTGGGGGCCAGCTAATTAACTGCTGTTGTCAAAGATATTCCGTTGAGAAGGATGCACCAGCAAAGAAGTGTAGCATTTCAGATACCAATTTGACAAACCTGAGATCTAACAGTAAACCGTGGTCCATGAGAAGTTTGAATCAGTAATCCGTGATCTCCTGAAGAATATTATCAGCAACCTGAATCTCATAATTCAATGCGTCCGGTGTGTTGTGTAAACTCATAACAGCTCTGATTGTTCAGGTCTATTATCAAGTCAAATCAATTTTCTATCAATCGTAGATCAAACTTTTCAAGGGACATTTTCAAGTAATGTCTTCAGATTCTCTTGCTATTTTCGCGTCAACAAGGACCATTTTCCGGACTGACAAGAAATGATGTTTGATTCAGACGAGTAGTAGGGAGCCGTGAAATCCGGCCTTATTTTCCAGGGAGGTAACTCTTGGTTCCCTTTTTCCATCAGGGGGCGCCACCAGTCCCGTATGACTGAACATGATAGGACATGTACTGAAGTGTGACGTCATGTATGAATCGGGCGTGTGTATCGGGCGTGTGTATTCCTTCGCGGTGATGCGGTCTGGTGGTGATGCGGTCGCGGGAAAAAGCTTCCGCGGAGAAAAAGTAGTCCCCAGATTTCAAATACGCTGCATGGTCCGATTGGGTCGAGTGAGGTATCAAAGTGAAGCATTCGTGAAGGGGCATCCAGTCATGGGTGGGTGTATGTAAAATTAAGATTTTTTCCCGAAACTATAAAAAGCGGAACACGGACTTTACCCCTAAAATAGGGGAAAACCCCTATCAACCCTAGTCAAAAGGGCTAATATCGGTCCCCGGGCTTATTGGGACCTGCCTATCAAGTCAATGGGGTGGGTGCATGTAAAATTAGGATTTTTTCCCGAAAATATAAACAGCGGAAAACGGACTTTACCCCTAAAATAGGGGAAAACCCCTATCAACCCTAGCCAAAAGGGCTAATATCGGTCCCCGGATTTACTGGGAACTGCCTATCAAGTCAATGGGGTGGGTGCATGTAAAATTAGGATTTTCCCCCGAAACTATAAAAAGCGGAACACGGACTTTACCCCTACAACAGGGGTCTGTATTATACAATATAAGGGAAAATGCCCGTATGCGGTATGGGGATGGTCATTTTTTCGTGGGCTTTACTATGGCTTGTGGGGTCGCGTTTTTCTCGTCTCGCCAAGAAAATGACAATGGGAAGGGTCCTGGAGCGAATCGGTGAAATTTTTGGGAAAAGTCACCGAGGTCTGTATATAGGCCCATAGGCTGGCCATGGGGGGTATAGGTCCAACCTGGAAAATTCACACACGTTCATTGTGATATGGGTTGCTTGGATTTGTTTTTCACGTCTCGTCATTTAGAACACGATGGGAAGGGTCCCGGAGCGAAACGGTGAAATTTTTGGAAAAAGTCACTGAGGCCTGGGTAGGCCCATAGGCCTATACTGCGTGGCTATGGGTGTATAGGTCGATACGGGGTGGACGTTTTGGGATCTAGATGGGCCACTAATGGCCCGATGGGGTCGAGTGAGGTATCAATGTGAAGCCTATGTGAGGGGGCAACCGATGGGGTGAGTGCGGGGTTGAAATATCGTCACTCTGCGCATGCGCAGTGGACAAAGGGTATGGAAATAGACGTTTTGGGGTCTAGGTGGGCCGATTGGATCGAGTGAGGTATCAATGGGAAGCCTATGTGAGGGGGCATCTGATGGGGTGAGTGCGGGGTTGAAATATCGTCACTCTGCGCATGCGCAGTGGACAAAGGGTATGGAAATAGACGTTTTGGGATCTAGGTGGGCCACTAGTGGGCCGATGGGATCGAGTGATGTATCCATGTGAAGCCTATGTGAGGGGGCTAGACTAGGGTGTCGTTTCCATTCTGCTGCGCAGGTCACGTGGGTTGTGACGTCACTTCCGGGTTTCACCTCCAAACCCAGAAGAGTTCCAATGTTCTCTTAGACGTCCGGATGTTCAACCTCCGGGGTTTTTCCCGGCCCGGCCCGGCCCGCCCCGGCCCGCCCCGACCCGCCCCGGTCGCAGCGCGCGCGCGCGGGGGTGATCTGATGCCGCAGCGCGCGCGGGTTATCCGGAAGTGCGTGGGTGAATCCGCAGCGGGCGCGCGCATGAAGACCCTCATACATACCCCAATGCAGGCACAGACGTGATGTGCCCGGATGATAGACACGGAGGTCGCCGAGAAAAACACATACAACACGTCAGATACAGTCGCCCCCCTCAAGACCCTCATATATACCCGAAAAGATACGGACGTTACCGAAAAGACACGGCCGTTACCGAAAAGAAACGGACTTTACCGAAAAGACACGGACTTTACCGAAAAGACACGGACGTACCCGAAAAAACACGAAGGTGAACGACATTGTGGAAAAACCCCACAGACAACCACATGATGATGTTCGGAAGTATAATTTAAATGTTAAATGTGTATCATTTCAATCGTCTAGCCCGTCATTCAATGTTAAACTGTCATCTATTAAAGTGATCGTAAACCGTCAAGTAACGTTTCCATCAAATGAAAGACCATTGCAAACACTGTCGGAAAATATTTATTGTAATTTTTTACGATTCTATTACACAGAGTAAACTGCAAATAAAGCATGGTATTCCATGGTGGTTTGTTGCAATCATATTTAGGTCCATTGACGTCACACTGCCTTAATATATATATTTCAAACTGTGTATGCACTTTCCAATGCTTGATTCATACTTTGAGTTTCAACACAGACTCGCTGTTCCAATGTGCATGTTTCACCAAAATCGGGGAGATGGTAACTCATAACTATGAAATCAATTGAATCTTGCATTTAATTTTCCGGATTTTGGTGAAACATGCACATTGGAACAGTGAGTCTGTGTTGAAACTCAAAGTATACACACCTTAAGCTTGAATCAAGCATTGGAAAGTGCATACATAGTTTGAAATATATGTATTAAGGCAGTGTGACGTCACTGGACCTAAATATCATTGTAACAGACCACCATAGAATATCATGCTTTATTTGCAGTTTACTCCTTGTAATAAAATCGTAAAAAATTACAATAAATATTTTCCGACACTGTTTGCAATGGTCTTTCATTTGATGGAAACTTTACTGCAAGACTTAAGCTGTCGAAACAGTTTTCATTGATGCCGGTGTGATGGCTAACAGTGTTCTGGTGATTAGTGCCCGTTTTCATCTCCTTTTGTATTGCAACTAATTATGATGTATCTTAGTCACGCCTTGATTGTGACTGTTCATATGAACACCATCATCATATATCATATGAGTGAAATAATCTTGATTGTGACATTCAACCCAATCCCCCCCTCCCCCTCCCCTTTCCCCCATCAGCAGCATCTTAATATACGTGGATTCTTACGGTCCCTAACCACGGGTTAAACGGAATCAGACACAAATTACGAATCGAACGCCATAAATATTGCACGTTACGCTCGTATTTCACATGCCTGCGTGATAGTGATATCACGACTCTCACATAAATGGCAGACATGTGACTATTTTGACAGCGAGGCTCCCGCTTACATCATCACTCCAATGAACTTTGTCCGTCTTTATTAACAGTCAATATTCAATTCAAAATCACTTGAACGATGTAGTTACGTCACCAATATAGTCAACTTGATCTCCTTATATACTCGTGACGATAAAGCGTGATCTTACCAATGGGATTTTAACAAATTAACAGCGACTGTATTAATTATTTGAAGGGATTAGTGAAGAAATGTTTTGCAGTTTATTAGTAAACGGCAGATGAAAGTTTGATAAGGGCAGATGTCATATACGTCTGGTAGTCTAGTAATATTATCGAGAGACTAATCTGTTTGAGCTTAATGTCGTCACTGGATGAAAACAGTAAATGGTGACTGGCCGGAAAGGGGGGGGGGGGGGGGGGGGGGGGGGCTCGAATTTCTCATAGAGCCGTTTCTCGTAGTTGGGTGTCTCGCGGGACTAGAATGACAAAAAAGGTCAAGCTAGGAGGCAGCTTTTGGGGGCCAGCTAATTAACTGCTGTTGTCAAAGATATTCCGTTGAGAAGGATGCACCAGCAAAGAAGTGTAGCATTTCAGATACCAATTTGACAAACCTGAGATCTAACAGTAAACCGTGGTCCATGAGAAGTTTGAATCAGTAATCCGTGATCTCCTGAAGAATATTATCAGCAACCTGAATCTCATAATTCAATGCGTCCGGTGTGTTGTGTAAACTCATAACAGCTCTGATTGTTCAGGTCTATTATCAAGTCAAATCAATTTTCTATCAATCGTAGATCAAACTTTTCAAGGGACATTTTCAAGTAATGTCTTCAGATTCTCTTGCTATTTTCGCGTCAACAAGGACCATTTTCCGGACTGACAAGAAATGATGTTTGATTCAGACGAGTAGTAGGGAGCCGTGAAATCCGGCCTTATTTTCCAGGGAGGTAACTCTTGGTTCCCTTTTTTCCATCAGGGGGCGCCACCAGTCCCGTATGACTGAACATGATAGGACATGTACTGAAGTGTGACGTCATGTATGAATCGGGCGTGTGTATCGGGCGTGTGTATTCCTTCGCGGTGATGCGGTCTGGTGGTGATGCGGTCGCGGGAAAAAGCTTCCGCGGAGAAAAAGTAGTCCCCAGACTTCAAATACGCTGCATGGTCCGATTGGGTCGAGTGAGGTATCAAAGTGAGCATTCGTGAAGGGGCATCCAGTCATGGGTGGGTGCATGTAAAATTATGATTTTTTCCCGAAACTATAAAAAGCGGAACACGGACTTTACCCCTAAAATAGGGAAAAACACCTATCAACCCTAGTCAAAAGGGCTAATATCGGTCCCCGGGCTTATTGGGACCTGCCTATCAAGTCAATGGGGTGGGTGCATGTAAAATTAGGATTTTTTCCCGAAAATATAAACAGCGGAAAACGGACTTTACCCCTAAAATAGGGGAAAACCCCTATCAACCCTAGCCAAAAGGGCTAATATCGGTCCCCGGATTTACTGGGAACTGCCTATCAAGTCAATGGGGTGGGTGCATGTAAAATTAGGATTTTCCCCCGAAACTATAAAAAGCGGAACACGGACTTTACCCCTACAACAGGGGTCTGTATTATACAATATAAGGGAAAATGCCCGTATGCGGTATGGGGATGGTCATTTTTTCGTGGGCTTTACTATGGCTTGTGGGGTCGCGTTTTTCTCGTCTCGCCAAGAAAATGACAATGGGAAGGGTCCTGGAGCGAATCGGTGAAATTTTTGGGAAAAGTCACCGAGGTCTGTATATAGGCCCATAGGCTGGCCATGGGGGGTATAGGTCCAACCTGGGAAATTCACACACGTTCATTGTGATATGGGTTGCTTGGATTTGTTTTTCACGTCTCGTCATTTAGAACACGATGGGAAGGGTCCCGGAGCGAAACGGTGAAATTTTTGGAAAAAGTCACTGAGGCCTGGGTAGGCCCATAGGCCTATACTGCGTGGCTATGGGTGTATAGGTCGATACGGGGTGGACGTTTTGGGATCTAGATGGGCCACTAATGGCCCGATGGGGTCGAGTGAGGTATCAATGTGAAGCCTATGTGAGGGGGCAACCGATGGGGTGAGTGCGGGGTTGAAATATCGTCACTCTGCGCATGCGCAGTGGACAAAGGGTATGGAAATAGACGTTTTGGGATCTAGGGGAGCCACTAGTGGGCCGATTGGATCGAGTGAGGTATCAATGTGAAGCCTATGTGAGGGGGCATCTGATGGGGTGAGTGCGGGGTTGAAATATCGTCACTCTGCGCATGCGCAGTGGACAAAGGGTATGGAAATAGACGTTTTGGGGTCTAGGTGGGCCACTAGTGGGCCGATGGGATCGAGTGAGGTATCCATGTGAAGCCTATGTGAGGGGGCTAGACTAGGGTGTCGTTTCCATTCTGCTGCGCAGGTCACGTGGGTTGTGACGTCACTTCCGGGTTTCACCTCCAAACCCAGAAGAGTTCCAATGTTCTCTTAGACGTCCGGATGTTCAACCTCCGGGGTTTTTCCCGGCCCGGCCCGGCCCGCCCCGGCCCGCCCCGACCCGCCCCGGTCGCAGCGCGCGCGCGCGGGGGTGATCTGATGCCGCAGCGCGCGCGGGTTATCCGGAAGTGCGTGGGTGAATCCGCAGCGGGCGCGCGCATGAAGACCCTCATACATACCCCAATGCAGGCACAGACGTGATGTGCCCGGATGATAGACACGGAGGTCGCCGAGAAAAACACATACAACACGTCAGATACAGTCGCCCCCCTCAAGACCCTCATATATACCCGAAAAGATACGGACGTTACCGAAAAGACACGGCCGTTACCGAAAAGAAACGGACTTTACCGAAAAGACACGGACTTTACCGAAAAGACACGGACGTACCCGAAAAAACACGAAGGTGAACGACATTGTGGAAAAACCCCACAGACAACCACATGATGATGTTCGGAAGTATAATTTAAATGTTAAATGTGTATCATTTCAATCGTCTAGCCCGTCATTCAATGTTAAACTCTCATCTATTAAAGTGATCGTAAACCGTCAAGTAACGTTTCCATCAAATGAAAGACCATTGCAAACACTGTCGGAAAATATTTATTGTAATTTTTTACGATTCTATTACACAGAGTAAACTGCAAATAAAGCATGGTATTCCATGGTGGTTTGTTGCAATCATATTTAGGTCCATTGACGTCACACTGCCTTAATATATATATTTCAAACTGTGTATGCACTTTCCAATGCTTGATTCATACTTTGAGTTTCAACACAGACTCGCTGTTCCAATGTGCATGTTTCACCAAAATCGGGGAGATGGTAACTCATAACTATGAAATCAATTGAATCTTGCATTTAATTTTCCGGATTTTGGTGAAACATGCACATTGGAACAGTGAGTCTGTGTTGAAACTCAAAGTATACACACCTTAAGCTTGAATCAAGCATTGGAAAGTGCATACATAGTTTGAAATATATGTATTAAGGCAGTGTGACGTCACTGGACCTAAATATCATTGTAACAGACCACCATAGAATATCATGCTTTATTTGCAGTTTACTCCTTGTAATAAAATCGTAAAAAATTACAATAAATATTTTCCGACACTGTTTGCAATGGTCTTTCATTTGATGGAAACTTTACTGCAAGACTTAAGCTGTCGAAACAGTTTTCATTGATGCCGGTGTGATGGCTAACAGTGTTCTGGTGATTAGTGCCCGTTTTCATCTCCTTTTGTATTGCAACTAATTATGATGTATCTTAGTCACGCCTTGATTGTGACTGTTCATATGAACACCATCATCATATATCATATGAGTGAAATAATCTTGATTGTGACATTCAACCCAATCCCCCCCTCCCCCTCCCCTTTCCCCCATCAGCAGCATCTTAATATACGTGGATTCTTACGGTCCCTAACCACGGGTTAAACGGAATCAGACACAAATTACGAATCGAACGCCATAAATATTGCACGTTACGCTCGTATTTCGCATGCCTGCGTGATAGTGATATCACGACTCTCACATAAATGGCAGACATGTGACTATTGACAGCGAGGCTCCCGCTTACATCATCACTCCAATGAACTTTGTCCGTCTTTATTAACAGTCAATATTCAATTCAAAATACCACCAATATAGTCAACTTGATCTCCTTATATACTCGCGACGATAAAGCGTGGTCTTACCAATGGGATTTTAACAAATTAACAGCGACTGTATTAATTATTTGAAGGGATTAGTGAAGAAATGTTTTGCCGTTTATTAATCAACGGCAGATGAAAGTTTGATAAGGGCAGATGTCATATACGTCTGGTAGTCTAGTAATATTATCGAGAGACTAATCTGTTTGAGCTTAATGTCGTCACTGGATGAAAACAGTAAATGGTGACTGGCCGGAAAGGGGGGGGGGCGGCGGGGGGGCTCGAATTTCTCATAGAGCCGTTTCTCGTAGTTGGGTGTCTCGCGGGACTAGAATGACAAAAAAGGTCAAGCTAGGAGGCAGCTTTTGGGGGCCAGCTAATTAACTGCTGTTGTCAAAGATATTCCGTTGAGAAGGATGCACCAGCAAAGAAGTGTAGCATTTCAGATACCAATTTGACAAACCTGAGATCTAACAGTAAACCGTGGTCCATGAGAAGTTTGAATCAGTAATCCGTGATCTCCTGAAGAATATTATCAGCAACCTGAATCTCATAATTCAATGCGTCCGGTGTGTTGTGTAAACTCATAACAGCTCTGATTGTTCAGGTCTATTATCAAGTCAAATCAATTTTCTATCAATCGTAGATCAAACTTTTCAAGGGACATTTTCAAGTAATGTCTTCAGATTCTCTTGCTATTTTCGCGTCAACAAGGACCATTTTCCGGACTGACAAGAAATGATGTTTGATTCAGACGAGTAGTAGGGAGCCGTGAAATCCGGCCTTATTTTCCAGGGAGGTAACTCTTGGTTCCCTTTTTCCATCAGGGGGCGCCACCAGTCCCGTATGACTGAACATGATAGGACATGTACTGAAGTGTGACGTCATGTATGAATCGGGCGTGTGTATCGGGCGTGTGTATTCCTTCGCGGTGATGCGGTCTGGTGGTGATGCGGTCGCGGGGAAAAGCTTCCGCGGAGAAAAAGTAGTCCCCAGACTTCAAATACGCTGCATGGTCCGATTGGGTCGAGTGAGGTATCAAAGTGAAGCATTCGTGAAGGGGCACCCAGTCATGGGTGGGTGCATGTAAAATTAGGATTTTTTCCCGAAACTATAAAAAGCGGAACACGGACTTTACCCCTAAAATAGGGGAAAACACCTATCAACCCTAGTCAAAAGGGCTAACATCGGTCCCCGGGCTTATTGGGACCTGCCTATCAAGTCAATGGGGTGGGTGCATGTAAAATTAGGATTTTTTCCCGAAAATATAAACAGCGGAATACGGACTTTACCCCTAAAATAGGGGAAAACCCCTATCAACCCTAGCCAAAAGGGCTAATATCGGTCCCCGGACTTACTGGGACCTGCCTATCAAGTCAATGGGGTGGGTGCATGTAAAATTAGGATTTTCCCCCGAAACTATAAAAAGCGGAACACGGACTTTACCCCTACAATAGGGGTCTGTATTATACAATATAAGGGAAAATGCCCGTATGGGGTATGGGGATGGTCATTTTTTCGTGGGCTTTACTATGGCTTGTGGGGTCGCGTTTTTCTCGTCTCGCCAAGAAAATGACAATGGGAAGGGTCCCGGAGCGAATCGGTGAAATTTTTGGGAAAAGTCATCGAGGTCTGTATATAGGCCCATAGGCTGGCCATGGGGGGTATAGGTCCAACCTGGGAAATTCACACACGTTCATTGTGATATGGGCTGCTTGGATTTGTTTTTCACGTCTCGTCATTTAGAACACGATGGGAAGGGTCCCGGAGCGAAACGGTGAAATTTTTGGAAAAAATCACCGAGGCCTGGGTAGGCCCATAGGCCTATACTGCATGGCTATGGGTGTATAGGTCCATACGGGGTGAACGTTTTGGGATCTAGATGGGCCACTAATGGCCCGATGGGGTCGAGTGAGGTATCAATGTGAAGCCTATGTGAGGGGGCAACCGATGAGGTGAGTGCGGGGTTGAAATATCGTCACTCTGCGCATGCGCAGTGGACAAAGGGTATGGAAATAGACGTTTTGGGGTCTAGGTGGGCCACTAGTGGGCCGATGGGATCGAGTGAGGTGTCCATGTGAAGCCTATGTGAGGGGGCTAGACTAGGGTGTCGTTTCCATTCTGCTGCGCAGGTCACGTGGGTTGTGACGTCACTTCCGGGTTTCACCTCCAAACCCAGAAGAGTTCCAATGTTCTCTTAGACGCCCGGATGTTCAACCACCGGGGTTTTTCCCGGCCCGGCCCGCCCCGGCCCGGCCCGCCCCGGCCGCAGCGCGCGCGCGGGGGTGATCTGATGCCGCAGCGCGCGCGGGTTATCCGAAAGTGCGTGGGTGAATCCGCAGCGCGCGCGCGAGTGAAGACCCTCATACATACCCCAATGCAGGCGCAGACGTGATGTGCCCGGATGATAGACACGGACGTCGCCGAGAAAAACACATACAACACGTCAGATACAGTCGCCCCCCTCAAGACCCTCATATATTCCCGAAAAGATACGGACGATACCGAAAAGACACGGCCGTTACCGAAAAGACACGGCCTTTACCGAAAAGACACGGACTTTACCGAAAAGACACGGACGTACCAGAAAAGACACGAAGGTGAACGACATTGTGGAAAAAACCCCCAGACAGGTTTGTACATGCATTCCTATGATGTTCACAAGTTACGCCCATTCACAAAGGGCCGTCACAGGGCGTAGTAGAAAAAAGCGCATTTCTAACCTTATTGACCTTATGGCGCAAGCGAGTATAACAAGTGCCCATGACTCACACGGTGTATAAAACCCTACCCAACAGGTACACTATAAAGCCACCTCTCTAACCGTTCGCTTTTCATTCCCCACCATGGCAGCGAGCGGAACAGAACTTGCGTTATTCCAACTGACGTCCGACGTCTACCTCATCGTCAATGACGATCACCTGGAGCTGGTCCAAGACGCACCGCAGAAGGTGAAGATTTTGTTATCGCTATCAGGCTGGACTCTATTGACACGATTGTTACAGGGAAAAGAGCCCGAAAGGGATTTCATGCACGTGGAAGTCGGCGTGCACATACGCACTGCTGGAGAGGATTCCCTTTTTCCCCGGTTGGAACAGAGTGGAGGTACCTATATCACACTCTGTCCACCTTTATGGATGGCACTGAAAGATGTACTCCCCGAGGTGGATGACTTACTACACCCCGAGGTGAAAGAAGGGACTGTGGCTACCCGGAGGCTTACACCTGGCTGCACCTATTGTTGTACCCCAAACGAGTGGACCTCATCGATAGCGGACGTAGGTGCTGGTGTACGCCTGAACCCAAAGCGCACGTCTCTTTGTCACCGGAAGGATGGACTACCTTGAAACGGGTGTTGTTGGGTGACCTGCACGGTGATAGCATTCACCTGTGTGACGACGTGTACATTTTCTGCGGTCCCTTTTCCGCTCGACTCCTCTGTCTGAACGACGGTGGTTTTACCCTGGACCCGGATCTATGGACGGCTTTGGAACAAATAGTCCTCATTGTCGATAAGGTACTATCTCTATAGGAGCCACATAACCCATCAGAATAGTACGTATCACGGACTACACCCGACGTCTAGGCGCGCATGTGTGACCTGGTCTATAAAACACGTCCCTCTGGATCCCACACCTTCATTTCTACGGTTGCAGAGCCATGACGGAGATCCAGCCCTATGCGACTCGCATTTTACAACATGCCACCGTGGTTAATTCACTCACGGGTTACCGAGCAGTGGTCCGGTCCATGTTTGCAGATGGCAACGACAACGAGGGGCGACGCCAGATCCTGAACGAGTTCACAGAAGCGGTCCTCGACAGAGTGCACTCGATGGAGAGGTGTGCCATCACTCACCACTACTGGACTATGACAGCCATCCTTGATGCTCAGGCTATGGACCACGAGCGCTCACGCCGGAACCAGCGACGGCTGGTTGGCCTCACAATAGTCTGTGCCCTATTGACCCTGGCGCTGTGGCATTGACAGTGGGGCCTCACCATAAATACGAGGGTCAGACAGAGTGTGTGTCATTCACCGTTCGTCATTGGATCAAGCATGTCACCAGTCCTACGAGCCATCCTTCCCCTTACACTCCGGGTGGGGTTACACGTCTATGAAGATAAAGTCACCCTCGTGGAAGACCGTGGAGATGTTTGCTGGTCGCCCGCTGAGACCGTATCGAATACAGTTACGCTACACCGTGACGGCTGGACCAAATTTAAACGGGTGTTGAGCGGCGAGCTCGACGGACACCTCATCCACATAGACAATGCCATCTACGTACACCGTGGACCCTTCTTCCCACGCATGGGCCGCTACCAAGACCCTACGCGAGGCTTCACCCTAGACCCCGATCTGTGGACAGCCTTCGAGAAAGTGGTGCCTATCGTGGACCAACTGTTTACACCGGACGAGCGGTCATCAGACGAGTTGGAGTGGGCTCGTACCCTGAGAGAAGCAGCGGCAGAACCCAATGAACAAATGTCTAGCCATGAACCAGACGACGATGCCATTGATTGCCCCTCTAGACTCAGTCAGCCCAGTGACATGACCACCTGATCCTTTGATCTCACTGGGTTCTCCCTATAAATACGAGAGACCGTCAAATCTGGTACCATTCACGTACTGACCATGACGGAGCATATAATACTGGCGTATCTCAGCTTGACCCCCGAGGTTTTCCTGCACGTTTATGCGGATAAGGTCGATATCATGGAGGAGGTGGGAGACATCTGTGATGCGGACCCTACACAACCGTGCCCGGCCCACATTCGTCTGTCCCGGGAGGGCTGGACCAAATTCAAACAGGTGTTGTCTGGTGAACTGGACGGCGACCTCATCCACTTGTGTCACGATGTGTACATCCGACGCGGCCCTTTCTTTGCTCAATTGGCTCGGCTAGATGGGGGTACAGTGCATTTTACCCTTCACCCTGATCTATGGTCTGCATTGGAAGATGCCGTGGTAGATGTGGATCAAGTGCTTATCAAGCGGTCATCAGACGAGTTGGACTGGTCATTTACCATGGACACTGTGGAAGCCAACGAAGAAAATCAGAAACTCCGGCCCAAGATATACCCGTTATAAATAAACGATAGAGCCAGGATCCATCATCATTTGTCACCATGAAGCGCTGAGAGAAGGTGTTGGATAACTTATACTACAGTCCCGACAGTCCGGTGGCCTATAGTGCATTATCGGCTCTCTATCGAGCGGCCAAACCCCAGGGGATACAACGTGCCCAAGTCCGAGATTGGTTAAGAAAACAAGACACCTATACCTTACATCGATCTGTCCGTCGCCATTTTCTACGGAACCGGGTCATCGTGGGAGGAATAGATGCCCAGTGGCAAGCGGATTTGGTCGATATGAGCGCCTTTGCCAAACACAGCGATGGGAATCGGTATATCTTGACGTGCATCGATATCCTATCCAAGTATGCGTGGGTGGTACCCATCCGGACGAAAACAGGGGCGAATCTCATAGCGGCGTTCAAAGACATCTTCAAGACCGGGCGCAAACCTTTGTATTTGCAAACCGACGAAGGCACGGAATTCCTCAACAGACCATTCCAACAGTTTCTGAAAGCCCAGAAGGTGTTTTTCTTCCATACGTTCAACGAGACCAAGGCTTCCGTGGTGGAAAGGTTCAACAGGACATTCAAAGGCCGCATGTATAAATATTTCACCTATAAGAATACAAGGCGGTACATCGATGTTCTCCCGAAACTTGTGAGTTGTTACAATCGAGCCTATCATCGGAGTATAGAGAGAGTCCCCATTACCGTGACCCAACGCAATGAAGCCCAAGTCCGGCGTGTCTTGTACCCCAGGCAATCGCCTGGTCCCCGGGACCCACATGACGGATTTAGTGAATGACCTGATGCGTAAACGCAGGTCGCACACGGATCCTCGAGGATGGGAGGTCTTCGCTCTAGGCTTGAAAGACATGCATGTACCTCAGGAATTGGTGGGGAACCCCCACCGCTGGGCCTTTATGCAGCGAACCCAGCAATCGCCGAGTGGCCCACTACCTTCTTGGGAATCCGAATGGGAACCGGAGTCACCCCCCAAAACTCCACCACCACAACGGGCACCTTCTTTTCAGACCTTTAAAAAACCATCCTTGATCAGGGCACCCCACATCTCCAGAGCCGTGACACGTAGCAAGTCAACGCGACGAACACGACGCCGGAAACAACCGCCCAAGGCCTGGAACTCCTATTAAAACCAACAGCAGCAGCAGGACAGCTCAGTCGCCATGTTTTACCTCACCCTACCCAGTAACAGTTCGCTGGATGTGTTTCCTGACAACACCTTGGCCAAGTACGTGACCCAATCACCGCAACCGTTGCATTTACCTGGGCGGTGGGAATGTGGCCTCGTGGATATCCAATACCCTTACTCGTGGTACAACGTGCGAGCCAATGAAGTCTGGTACGAGGTGACCTACGAAGGAAAAGGCACCCGACTCACCTTCCCCGAAGGCCAATACGATACTCCCAAGGAGTTCATGGGTGGGCTGCCAAGACTGTTGCATTATAAGGCTCTACGGGAGGTCACGAATACTTCAAAACCCAACAAATATTGATTGTTTTACCTGTACCATCGATGCCGGGGAAGACCCTTATCTACCATCGTACAGATGTTTGACGAGTACCCCAAGGCCGAGGACCGCGAATTACTCGTATATCACTGGGCCGCCCATCATTTCAATGTACAAGCCCCGTTCTGGGCTTAAGTTCTTTCAATGTACACACGCCCGCTGTTCTGGGCTTAAGTTTACAAGCCCCCTGTTCTGGGCTTCAGTTCTTTCAATGTACAAGCCCCCTGTTCTGGGCTTCAGTTTTCACGTGGTTGTTCTCACGTTGTTGTTGTTACTGAATAAAAACAAAATGAGATCTCACCAAAAAACCCTGTCTTGTGTGTTTTCTATATGAGCATAATGCATGAAACTGGCTTTGAACACCGTATTAGCCAACCAGTGGCCTAGAATGGAGCCAAAGTTAACCCATCCATGTCCAGAAAACATTACCCGGGTGTACAAGAACCCGGATGTAGGCGCGGACGTCGGCGAAAGCATCCCAGTACCCGGATGTAGGCGCAGACGTGAGCGAAATTCTAGTACCCGTCCATTGGTTCTTTTATCGATCGCTCATTGGCTCTTTTTCTCGACCGCTGATTGGTCCAAATGGAACTGCCCATCCTTCCCAGGTTAATTTACAATCCCCTTTTGGGGTTCAAGCTCTGTATATCGATGCCGCAACATTGTCTCCGAACCTTGCCGAAAGGGAGACCTTAGACCTTTTGACCTGGATGTGACCTTTGACCTTTTGACCCGACATTCATCCGCGCACTGCCGGTGATGACGCGCGCGCGCGCGTGCGGCCGGAGAACTCGCGCGCGCGCGCTGTGGCCGGGGCGAGCCGGGCCGAACATCCGGACGTCTAAGAGAACATTGGAACTCTTCTGGGTTTAGAGGCGAAACCCGGAAGTGACGTCACAACCCACGTGACCTGCGCAGCAGAATGGAAACGACACCCTAGTCTAGCCCCCTCACATAGGCTTCACATGGATACCTCACTCGATCCCATCGGCCCACTAGTGGCCCACCTAGACCCCAAAACGTCTGTTTCCATACCCTTTGTCCACTGCGCATGCGCAGAGTGACGATATTTCAACCCCGCACTCACCCCATCAGATGCCCCCTCACATAGGCTTCACATTGATACCTCACTCGATCCAATCGGCCCACTACTGGCTCCCCTAGATCCCAAAACGTCTATTTCGATACACTTTGTCTATTGCGCATGCGCAGAATGACGATATTCCTACCCCACATCCATCCCTTCGGTTGCCCCCTCACATAGGCTTCACATGGATACCTCACTCGACCCCATCGGGCCATTAGTGGCCCACCTAGATCCCAAAACGTCCACCCCGTATGGACCTATACACCCATAGCCATGCAGTATAGGCCTATGGGCCTACCCAGGCCTCAGTGACTTTTTCCAAAAATTTCACCGTTTCGCTCTAAATGACGAGACGTGAAAAACAAACCCAAGCAACCCATATCACAATGAACGTGTGTGAATTTCCCAGGTTGGACCTATACCCCCCATGGCCAGCCTATGGGCCTATATACAGACCTCGGTGACTTTTCCCAAAAAATTCACCGATTCGCTCCGGGACCCTTCCCATTGTCATTTGCTTGGCGAGACGAGAAAAACGCGACCCCACAAGCCATAGTAAAGCCCACGAAAAAAAAGACCATCCCCATACCCCATACAGGCATTTTCCCTATATTGTATAATACAGACCCCTATTGTAGGGGTAAAGTCCGTGTTCCGCTTTTTACAGTTTCGGGTGGATCCTAATTTTACATGCACCCATCCCATTGACTTGATAGGCAGGTCCCAGTAAGTCCGGGAACCGATATTAGCCCATTTGGCTAGGGTTGATAGGGGTTTTCCCCTATTTTAGGGGTAAAGTCCGTATTCCGCTTTTTATATTTTCGGGAAAAAATCCTAATTTTACATGCACCCACCCCATTGACTTGATAGGCAGGTCCCAATAAGCCCGGGGACCGATATTAGCCCTTTTGACTAGGGTTGATAGGTGTTTTCCCCTATTTTAGGGGTAAAGTCCGTGTTCCGCTTTTTATAGTTTCGGGAACAAATCCTAATTTTGCATGCACCCACCCATGACTGGATGCCCCTTCACGAATGCTTCACTTTGATACCTCACTCGACCCAATCGGACCATGCAGCGTATTTGAAGTCTGGGACTACTTTTTCTCCGCGGAAGCTTTTTCCCGCGACCGCATCACCACCAGACCGCATCACCGCGAAGGAATACACACGCCCGATTCACTCAGACCGGAAGTGACGTCATACATGACGTCACACTTCAGTACATGTCCTATCATGTTCAGTCATACGGGACTGGTGGCGCCCCCTGGTGGAAAAAAAGGGAACCAAGAGTTACCTCCCTGGAAAATAAGGCCGGATTTCACGGCTCCCTACTACTCAGACGGATGGAGGGATGTACTTGGGCAGTCCATCGCACCGCGATGGGTATGGTCGTGCGAACACGCCGTGCGATCCGTTTCCCCCAACCCACACATGATCCCTCTCATCAGTGTCGCATAGACGCTGTGTAGACGAATGTAGACGCACATTCTATAATTCCTGACATGTATTTACCTTCTATCACATCCCCTCGTTCTCACTTATCTGACAGATCCTGGTATCAATTCCTGCCACGTGTTATCATGGTCATGCTCCTGATGAAATATCCCGATAGCCAATCACCCTTGTCTACTCAATAATTAACATATCAATTCATCATTGTGACTCTCCAATCACCCTTGTCTACTCAATAATTAACATATCAATTCATCATTGTGACTCTCCAATCACCCTTGTCTACTCAATAATTAACATATCAATTCATCACTGTGACTCTCCAATCAACCTTGTCTACTCAATAATTAACATATCAATTCATCACTGTGACTTTCCAATCACCCTTGTCTACTCAATAATTAACATATCAATTCATCACTGCGACTCTCCAATCACCCTGTCTACTCAATAATAAACATATCAATTCATCACTGTGACTCTCCAGTCACCCTTGTCTACTCAACAATTAACATTTCAATTCATCACTGTGACTCTCCAATCACCCTGTCTACTCAATAATTAACATATCAATTCATCACTGTGACTCTCCAATCACCCTTGTCTACTCAATAATTAACATATCAATTCATCACTGTGACTCTCCAATCACCCTTGTCTACTCAATAATTAACATATCAATTCATCACTGTGACTCTCCAATCACCCTTGTCTACTCAATAATTAACATATCAATTCATCATTGTGACTCTCCAATCACCCTTGTCTACTCAATAATTAACATATCAATTCATCATTGTGACTCTCCAATCACCCTTGTCTACTCAATAATTAACATATCGATTCATCATTGTGACTCTCCAATCACCCTTGTCTACTCAATAATTAACATATCAATTCATCATTGTGACTCTCCAATCACCCTTGTCTACTCAATAATTAACATATCAATTCATCATTGTGACTCTCCAATCACCCTTGTCTACTCAATAATTAACATATCAATTCATCACTGTGACTCTCCAATCACCATTGTCTACTCAATAATTAACATATCAATTCATCACTGTGACTCTCCAATCACCCTTGTCTACTCAATAATTAACATATCAATTCATCACTGTGACTCTCCAATCACCCTTGTCTACTCAATAATTAGCATATCAATTCATCACTGTGACTCTCCAATCACCCTTGTCTACTCAATAATTAACATATCAATTCATCACTGTGACTCTCCAATCACCCTTGTCTACTCAATAATTAACATATCAATTCATCACTGTGACTCTCCGATCACCCTTGTCTACTCAACAATTAACATTTCAATTCATCATTGTGACTCTTCAATCACCCTTGCCTACTCAATAATTAACATATCAATTCATCATTGTGACTCTCCAGTCACCCTTGTCTACTCAATAATTAACATATCAATTCATCACTGTGACTCTCCAATCACCCTTGTCTACTCAATAATTAACATATCAATTCATCATTGTGACTCTCCAATCACCCTTGTCTACTCAATAATTAACATATCAATTCATCATTGTGACTCTCCAATCACCCGTGTCTCCTCAATAATTAACATATCAATTCATCATTGTGACTCTCCAATCACCCTTGTCTACTCAATAATTAACATATCAATTCATCATTGTGACTCTCTCATCATTCCCTTCAAGTTTCTCTTCACCCAATACCCCCTATACTTAACATTCTTCGGTATATTTCCCTTCCCTCGGCAATTCACCCTTTTAACTTGCCATTGGACTGTTTCCCACAGCAATCATACACATTTTACCCAGTCTACAGTCTTATCACAATAGTCTTCTACAGCGACCTGCCTCTCCCGCCTCCTCCATATATCCCCCCTCCTAACTGTCCACACACCCTGTACAACTGGATACCATACGACTTTCGGTCTTATCCAGAGTATTACTATTACCGGTACTATTTTCTATGCTTTCTTTATGTCTACAGAAAGGCCACACAACATCTCTGTTTATGATTCCTTTTTTCTCGCCTAACACTTGAGTGAGCACCTAAAGGTTGTTATCCTGACACATACAAAGCAACATTAACTTTCAAATGAACACTAGTCAGTTTCTTGGATGAGCGAAATGATATTCAAGTAGTGTCCGATGTTATCATATAAGTACCATGATGTTCCGGTCGTCATGTCCCAATCACTCGAGACTATTCTTTCACATGAATGGATTTCCATGCAAACTCCGGTGCATCACGGGATATCTTCCGATTTCGGAACATTTGATTGGTCAGTTAGAATTTTCAAATAGAAACCGGTATTTTCATTGGCTTGGGAAAAAAATTATAGAAGACCTTCCGGCCAATCAAAGATTTTCTATAACGACCCTCTAGACACTACTAATGTCCAAACGCCCATAATGTCCAAACTTGGACATTATCGCGCACCGAGTGCGGGTTAATGTCCAAAGTTTGGACGCTGAGTGCCTCCTATTGTTTGAAGGAAAGTTTGCACATTAGTGGTAGAATAGACCTAAACCCTGATGAAGTATTATATTTCTTTCAATCACTCATCATTCATTGATCTACATGACAGGTAATCACTTATCTAGAAATCTAGCATCGCTTATGTTACACGAAACTAATTAAATTGTCGACGCACAGTACATGTGCTGAAAGAGTGAAGTCCTATATCTAACCCGATACACCAAATTCTATAACACTTACACTTATTACACAATGATAACCGTGCAATTATTGGACGATTTAGCACGGTTAAGAACTTTGTGACGTATGAAATCTACACCTGTGATCTTGACACGCACAGGTGTTCACTCGGTAGAATTCATTTCACAGGGCGGGTGATAAATGGCAGGACAAATTCTCGTCTGCCTATACAATCCAACAAACAAATAGAATGGATATCCTGCAAGTAGGAACTTTAGTTTATTTTAAAGGGAGAAAATGTATAATCGCAGACATTTACAAACCAATTGGAACATATGAGGGTTACACAAACAGATCAACAGAAGAAACAAGACGTGCTTTCAGATACGAATTATCTAGAGAAGCGGAGATCGAAGAGTTCATGAGAGACTCAGATGATGAATCTCCTCTTGCTGTTTTAAATGCAGACACAACACGAGTGTGATCAGCTGAACAAAGGTAGATTCTCCTCCGCTGACGATGAGAAATTAAGAGATCTGGCTAACAAACGAAATGAACCAGGGACCGACAGGCAAACGAAATGGGGAATACGGATATTTAAAGGTATTAAATTCGTTTTATATTATTAATAAAGACGTAAATTTCTATCTCAAGGTTCGTGAAATTGATTAAGAATGACACACAAACAGGCTTGTATGCATGTATGTTTCATGTATGTATGTCTCAGGTGGCAGAAGGACTGCGCCCCCTTCCGAGAGACCACATAAACTGGTCCATGGATATTGGCACGCTGCCAACTGAGACGGAAGGCACATTTCAACAAAAGGAAGAAAGGTTGTGAACATTTACCATATTTTTCCAATCTTTCTTGATAATCAATTTGAGTAGTGCAATAGAATAGAAATAATGTTTTCATAGGCGTGCTAAATCGTTATTTTACGCACGGTTAGTGTGAGAAAGTTTATAAAATGTAGTTTTGTTTGGGGCTGTATTATAAATGAAACAGGTCTTTGGATTATAGACCTTGGAAACCCTTATGGGCCATCACCACGGCTGCCTAATGAATGACGGGCCGTTTTCACTTCGCGCTTTAAAGATGAACTGCAAAGATTTTTGAAAATAACCCTAACAGTGTTCGTTGGGTTTATTTCTGTGAGTTTTAACATATAGCAAAGCATGAATTCGTTTCAGAAAGAACCGTTGGATATAAACCTGATTTTAGATATGCATAAAACCCCTTCTGATCTACATGTGTAGATGATAATCCGACAGCTAAAAGTGACACTGACTATCTCCCTTGATTTGTGACATCATTGTGCTTTGCAGTTCACCTTTAAACAAATTTCTTGTAGCGGCGACGTGCTAAATGGATAAAATACAATTTTGAAACAGATACGGATTAATTATCAGGACAATAACAGTCGAGGTGATACATATCGACTTATCTCAAGTTAACGTTTGGACAATAACATTCATGCCTTCGCGAATGTATACACTGAATGAAAGATCTATCTCCCCCGTATCCAAAAATGTAAGCAAATATTTATTTTGCGATATTTTCCACTCGATTAAATCGGCGTTCAAGCTGCGCATCGTTGTCTCTCAAGCGTGCCATCATTTTGGCTCGAGTCGTCTAAGCGTGTGACGTCACCCAGGATATATTACAAACCAATCCTTTCTTACATTGGAAAAATTACAATTTGACAGGAATAGGAATCGAACGTGGTGATATGGCTGAAATAGTGCTCAAAGACTAATAAACTCACTCCATTTTATTGCATCAGCCTCACTGTGCAAAAGTTCTTCTCTGATGCGTTTGGAGTAAAATCCTGCCGACCGACGTTATGCACCCACTGTTTCAGTACATCTGGTTTCAACATTGGAAACCGATGAAATGTCACGGTCTTTGGAAGGTTTGGATTCCCAGTTCTGTTAGAACAGCCAAACGCCACCCACTGCGACATGATGCCCGTGTATTTGCGGAATATTGGCACACTACCAATATCAAATAATAACAGTGTACAAAATGTAAAGCTGCAGTCCCAAGAGGTTCTCATACTTTAACGTACAGGGCGGAAGTGAGTATGAGCCCGGCTGACGACACGCAGCGATGCGCACAATATGTTTTCGGCAGTTCGCATTGGTTAAAATAGACGCAAGCTCTTGTAATGGCGGCACTTATGAATCTGTCCACAGGCTCCAGTTTTTGATGTTTCGATATGAATAGATCGGCGGTAACATATCGCAAAAAATATTTGCTTACAGTTTTGGATACGGGGGAGAAAGATCTTTCATTCAGTGTATACATTAGTCACATGTTTTCTGCTCCTTTAAAATCCAATTTTGAACATTAAGGGTGCGTTTGGACATAGTGGTGTGTACATCTCATTCCCAAGTGTTCTAGAGTATATAGTCTCGCTTTGATTATGACTTACCTTCATTATGACTTACCTTCATTATGACTTACCTTCATTATGACTTACCTTCATTATGACTTACCTTCATTATGACTTACCTTGCAGGTATCATTCCTCTCAGTTTGGACTTCAAGATCGATTCGTATTGCTAATTACATGTATCGTTTTTTACATTCCACACGACCCTTTAGTGATAGGCCTATATATGAAAAATATCCAGTTTGACCAATTGGTGTATGAACCAGTTGGTAGACAACTAAATATACCCCAACATGAAGAAAGAACTAAAGAATCTGGATCAAAGGACAAAATGATTATACTATATAAAAAATCCTTAGGCAAAAGGAAGAATAGTCCAGGATCTCTGAGATTGATGAGTGATCAAAAAAGTTCAATCTTAAAGTAGAGAAGAAATTATACTGTAATTTGTGTCAGAACTCTGTAGCTAAAGCTGAAAGCCAGGAATGATAAAAGAGATGTGGCTGCTCAAAGCATCTTGATTAACCTAACACTGCCTCTTTTGAAGAGGAATTTTGGACTCAGTTGTGGGAACGGAAGGAAGTCTTCCCGGTCTAGTCGTCTTAATATTTGCTTTAAGACGCGTATGATGTACGAGCAGAAAAGGGGAATATGGAAAATTATAGCGTAGTCCCCTTCTTAACGTCATCTTAGACTTCAAATATAATGTGGCTGCCGGGGATAGAATGATCATAGGAGAGCTCGTTAATCACCTTGTTCTACCTTTAAATCAGGAATGACTCAGCATAATCCCAGATATGGCGCCTTGTGATTAGAACGGCCAGATAATGCAACAGATGAACGTCCCCAGGCTTGGTGTCATTCCATTAGTAAAACGTGACAATGTGATTTTATGACTCACACATCTCACCGTACATTTTATACAGACCTGTGGCTTAAACCTTTCCGTCAAAAAAAAAAGTGAAGGTTTTCTTCCACAAGAGTAATTTCATATCCCTAGTGGTTTGTCCATGCATACGCCAGAAAAGTATAAAGACGGAAACGCATTTAGACCTGTCACCGCAATCTTGGAAATGATTCCAAGCTTAGGCATTAATAAAATGAGAGGTGCAGGAATGTCCAAAAGTCAAACCTGATTAAAAAAAGAAGAAGAAGAAGAAGAAAAAAGGGGAAAAAACCAAGATGTGAGAATATGTGTTAAAATGTCTGAGAGAGAGAGCAAAAAAAAGGAAAACTGAAGACAAATATTGAATCAACAATGATATATGGTGGGTACATGACCACCTTATATGATTGGGTATCATTAACTTTTAAAATGGATATACGCTTTTTATCAGAGATCTTTAGTTATCTGCATCCTTGGATAATCGATATCATATCATATTTTACGACTGCTGGCAAAATATGTTGCTATAGTTTATTACGAAATGAACATTTGTTTTGTCAGTCCGAAATGATATTTTTACGTAATATGCCATTATTTAACCCATAATTCGTGATTGTTAGACGTTGTTTATGTATTCTAGCTGGAGGCTGTTACTCAACGAATTACGAAATAATCACTAAAATCGAAGAGGTGAGGTTATACTTGTGATTAATTCAATGTTATGTAGGAGAACTATTGACATGATCAGTTCCATTAGTGAACAAAAGAAGTTAAATTACACCACAAACCCAAGATTGATTGATCCTAAAATACACTTTTGCGTGGAGGGAACAAATACATCACCGACATATGACAATGTCGATAAAAACTTCAGTTCTTAGCTTAATCTTCGATGATTTCGTCTGACCAATTTTCTGAAACTAATTTTAATTTAAAATGTTATTAAAATAACAGATTTCATTTTCTTTCTTTCTTTATCTCAAACTTGCACGAAATACAAAAAAAAATCAAAGTAACTAGTGGTTGACTTCGGTACATACATGTTATTATTTTGTTGTTTTACCGGATGATGTATATCTTTTTTCCGTATTAAATATGAAATATTATTAAATATGAATGATTTGAACTAGTGCCGACATCAGTTGAACCATGCTAACCACCAGCAAATACTACTGTATTATGTGATAGGGTATACTATCTTTGGCCTAAAATATGTTCCCGTGTGCTATTGATTTAATATACCGACATGTCGGCTACATCTTGATTGAAAATAAACCACTTCGACCTTCCCACAGCATTTAAAAGTTGCATGGTGTAGGTATAAGTTGCGATTTTCCTGTACGCCTGTAGTTCGTCAACGATTAGCTCTCCAAAATACCATAATAACATAAAGCAATGAAATGTGTAAAATTGAATACACGGTATATTTTTTTTGTGGCCCGCAGTTTGTCGGAAATATAGAGGTATAAGGGAAAACAGTCGTTCATTTACTCGTTGATATACATGAGTATTGGCTCATTGCCGGAAATATCTCGTTTGCAAAGTCCATGAATTCTCATTAATCTGACGATCGTAGTTTCAGGTATTTATTATTCACTTAACAAAATACGACCTGTACCCTGTCACAAAGTCAACGTAATTGTTCGAACTAACTGTACAACTCGCCAGCGAACCAATGTCCTCGCCTAGATTAGCTGTACCAATTCAAGTACTGCTGGCAGCTCTCATCCGCGGAGTGTCGTCTTCGAGTCCTTTGACCTGTTGGGTTGCAGGGCTGATGAGGTAGTGAATCACTTTGCTGACATGATGGCAGACTGAGAACCCCTGGCTTCCCTCCATTGCCCGGTGTCCCTTCCTTGTCATCTCCCCGGTCGAGCGGAAGGGACCCGGGGCACCTCATTCTATTACCCTGAATTAGACGTGGGAGATCAGCCCAGCTGGCGAGTCGATACTAACACGATTTCAAAGCAGGCTGATTTGATGAGAGTTCCGATGTAATCATTGATTGATAATTACCTTTATTACATGGAACCTCTTCCTACAGATGATGCACAAAATTCCTCAGAGACCTTTTAATCTTTTTATCCTGTATCGTCTTTCATTGTGCGATATTGCTCAACAGACGGAAGACCAGACTAAATTTACTCAAATTGGTTTGTTTCGCGAAGCAATACGACGAAAAGTTATAGCCCCAAAGAGGAAGAAATAAATACTTCGCATTGTACAATTATACTTAATATGGTCAGCTTGCCACTCTCGCTGAGGTGTCTCCAGAAATCTAAGACCGAGCAGTTGAGCGTATTAATTTCGAACGAAAAAAATCCTCTTTAATTATAGGGGCAATACGACATTGAAGAGTGATGTTAACCAAGTTTACATGGCTTCGTTTGTTCCTACTACGCCATGAATCCTCTTACTGAACTTACACTCCGGGAAAACACGGCAATATCCGGCAATTCAACAACCCCTACCCACTCTCTACCTATTCTCCTGGGTACCGCCATTATCTTCGTACTGGTCACGTGATCCACATGATACGTTGCCGAACACGTGACACGTACGAATATAATGGAGGGGGAATTCAACCGGCCGTTGATGTTTGAAGACTGAATGCAGGCGAACCAGCTCTTCACGGCAGTGAAACTTTTTGCCAAACTCGATAAAAGCAGTGGACTAGAGTGGGGGGGGGGGGAGAGGAGAGGGGGTTGTTTTATTGTCAGATAGAGCCATACGACCCATGAAGCCGTGTTGTCCAGAGTAGGAACGAACGAACGAACAAACCTGTGTAAACTTGACTAGAGTGATGTATAGGAAGAGTTTAGATATTTCGGTATCTGTTTCGGTATAATTGGAAAGAAGAATTAGTCTGTACATCTTACTATATGTGATATAAATTAATGCCTTGGTACTTGAAGGAACACAGGTGTCCGCAATATGCTCAAACGCGCTGGAATTTGCCCATGATGCTTTGCACCCTTGATGCATGTGCATGCACCACTCCATGTAAAATGATGCAACCAGTGTAATAATGTAAGCTGTATACATACGAAAGAGAGAAATAGTCAATAATCCTTTACAGGGTCAAGTATATTTTATCATTGTTTTAAGTCCTCCACAATGGTTAAATGCACCACAGTCTGAACACACAGAATATCTCCAACACAGAGAGTTTGAAAATTGTGCATCGTACGACTGTCGCCAAATTTGAGAAACCTGCGTGAAATGAAGGTTAATATTGTCCAGTTAGGAATAATATCATGTGACATTTAGGAACTGTTTCACGGTATAAAAGGTTTTCTAGTATCTCAGAAAGAGATTGACGGCGACGAAAATGTCGGACATAAAGTGACAGCAAATTCTACTAGCTTCTAAATATATTTCTTACCCCTTGAGCAAGGGGACTGAAACTTACCACACATTACCGTGCTCTTGGTCAAGCTTTATCGGAAAATGTAATGTAAAAACAAAATGGGCCGATTTTTCTTTCAGATTTTTCGATTTTTTTAAATTTATATCATTCCTTCGCACAACCACATGATAAATTAGTAAATTTTAGTCTGATGTGGAATAAAATAGCTTTTGCCCACTTTTCCTCGCAGAATGCAGAAAAAATGACGAAAACATCACTTTTCGTGTTGAAGTGGTTCAATGAACTAGAGCGTCGGTGCTGTTCGGCCAGGAGGATAGTGTCCTGGTTTCGAGTCCTATTGGACCAACTGTGTTTCTACTCGAGCAAACACAATAATATATTCGCATAGAAGTGCTTTTGCTAAACAAGCTACATTAATAATTTTCGACCCTATTTTAGAGTCAACTTGAGTAATTACCTCTCGATTACTCAAGATTATGGATATTGCAGTAAGCATATTGCCTTTTAGTATAATACTAAAACAAAGTGACAATGGGACGGCAGAACAATGACACAGGTATACATCATCGATATCCGATGTGATTCTGCATGCTGAAAATAACCTTGGATGCTGGGAATGTGATCCGCTGTGGATCTGTCTGCGTCTATGGGTGGACAATCGTCGGGTATATGAGTGTCATCGGTTATATTGCAGTGACTCATGCGATCACGTCCTCGATAGTTTTGAGTGCTCATTAATGAAGAGAATGCCTCTTGTCTAGTTTGTACGCGGTCACTTCCCTCTGTCCTATGGCTTTGGCGAGGACACCGGGATACAGGAGAAGTAGACCCATGTCTGCACAGCACGACGGTAATTGCCTCTGTAAAGACCCTGTCAAGAACACCTTATGGACTGCCCGGAACAGAGATGCGCGCCAAGTCCCCCCGACCATCAGGATCAATACGGTCCAATACGTGATAATGCTGTTCAGAAGACTGCAGACGGCGAAATCCTAGACGACATAGCAACGAAGCGGGGCGGAAAAGTATCTTTGTGGGCATCTGTGTTTAAAGAGAACACAAGGGGTAACAGTGTAGCTGAAGGAAACAAATGTATAATGTCATTGGGGTGATATAAAGCAAGATAATGCACGAAAGATTATGGAAATAATAAAATTGGATAAATCGAGTAGTGGAAACAGGATTGATTTTAACAGTGTAACTTTTATTTGTTCCGTTAATTGGCAACGGGTGAATGCGCATAGATATGTATTCCCGTATGAACCCATGTATTTCAAGATCCTCATAGTGTTCATATGAACAACCACAATCAAAGCGTGACTGAGATACATTATATACTCTAGATACCGAATTTACAACGAAAATCAAATGGATTAAGTATACTTATCAGCGATACGGATTTGATATTTGTGGAACATCATGTCTCGCCGGCATCAGTGAAAACTGTTGACCTCTTCTCTCTTGCAGGAACCTAGCTTAGTTTTATGTATAGTATTATTTATTCTTTTAATTCGGTGCTATTGCAATTACATGAATCAGGTCTTTGGATTTTGGACGCGGAAATTCTTCAATGGACGACGGCTGAATATTGAATGACGGACTAGACGCTTGTATTCCCAAATAATTGAGAAAAGAGGATCACTTCTGACTTCCAGTTAATCTTGTTTTGACCATTGTCCGATTGCGAATCTATTTGATTGTATGATCACTACAATAGCTTTCTGATTGCACTGGTACCGTACACAACCACCTGCAACCTGTAACCATCTCGGTCATCTATACGCGGTAAGACTGACCCTGGGATCGTGTGTATCCATTTCAGACTACTTTCGGCAATGGAAGAGAAAATTTCCAGAAATCAATACCACGTGACTTCGTCAGCCAATCAGATAAAGTCTACCGGCGTAACCCCAACGTAACCCGCCATTTACGAGTCATGTGATGATCTACTTGTTCGAAATTACAGATCTACCACACCTATTGGATGATACGAAAGTTATTCATACCTACATGTATATATTTTGTAAGCCCAGGCAATATCTGTTTCCGAGGTATGTATGAAAACCTGTAATTTATCAGAGTTTTCGAGTCTGTTCTCCGCCGGATGAAGGCCGAACAGAATCCGGTTAAACACCGGATATCGCTGCGCGATAATGGAGACACACGATTCGCAAGCCATCTTATGGATGGCGAAGTGTACGCAAATGAACCACCTGATGTCGAACTTGATGACTTTCTATCAGAAATGATTTTTTGTAAGGTTTTATTCTAACTGAATGGTTCGTGAGCTCTTACATTAAGATGTTAAAGATTTAGTATTCTGTCAGATAACACTCATTTAAGGTCTTCAGCATCTGCTTACCGCCCAAAGAAAGGCCAGTTTGAAAAATGATAAGCGGTACTGTAATTGTTATTTCGCGTTTTCTGTCTAGTATGGGTTTCCGTGCCAAGTCACACTCTTTAATAGAATTGTCAATCTTCTTTATTATTGATAAACTGCTAACGTCAGAGCGAAGTGATAGGTCAGAGACAAGTCTTAAATTCAAACGACACGAAGCAGGAGAACTTCAGAAAATACAGACGTAATGATACCGGACCTTATCACAGAAGACAAAGTTCAGCTGAATTTGGGGTCCGAATTTTCGAATATTTTAATTAATGTCATTTTCTTCGCAGAAACTGCATGATAAAATAGAAAATAATCATCTGACGTGAAATAATATAATTTTAGCGCATACTTTTATCAGCACAAAAGTAAGCATTTTGAAGAAATGTGGCGAAAACATCACTTTTCTGGTACCTCTATATGGACGCCATTTAGAATTTACCTATGACTAAACGCAACATCAAAAAGGGTGGTGGAAAAAGATGCCGCCGTACTGACAAGAAGTCATATGACCCCACAGACAAATATACTGACTGTATATTACTAAAACATCACAGGAACCAAAAGTGATCCATGAGATGATTTGTACCCAGCCAAGCTTTGATTGCGCCTGTTCATGTGGACATATTGAATTGACATGACCACAAGGCTCCTAGCACCGGCCGTAGCGGTATTAGATCGGCCCAAACGAGGAAGTATTTTTTGAATGCAAGTTCGTATTCAGAACAAATACCTGTGAGGTCGGACGCCGACCAAGCGCTTCATTCTCTACCATGTTTACAAGTCACAACCCTACACTCACATTGAATTGTACAGAGAGCAAGCCTCGGGGACGAAACGTCCATCAGAAGAATCTCACCGTATACAGGCAACAATTAAACGCAACATTAAAAGGGTGGTGGGAAACGATGCCGCCGTACTGACAAGAAGTCATATGACCCCGCAGACAAATATACTGACTGCATATTTCTAAAATATCACAGGCCACGCTTTGATTGCGTGTGTTCATGTGGACATATTGAATTGACATGACCACACGGCCCCTAGCGGTATTAGAGCGATATTAGATGCAAATATTTTAGAGCGATGATGTAATGACCCTATGAAGTCATCTGTTGGAAAATGATGAACTATGTAACCGCTAAATAGTTAAAAACGGTCCAAACGAGGAAGTATTTTTTCGAATGCAGTTCGTATTCAGAACAAATACCTTTGAGGTCCGACGCCGACCGCTTCATTCTCCACCGTGTTTACAAGTCACAAAACTACAATCACAATGATTTGTACAGAGGACTAGCCTCGGGGACGAAACGTTCACCAGCAGAATCTCATCGTATACTGCAGGCACCAATTAAACGCAACATAAAATGTGGAAAATGATGCCGGCGTACTGGCAAGAAGTAATATGCATGACCCCACAGACAAATATACTGATTGCAAATTTCTAAAACACCACAGGAACGAAAAAATGTTCCTAGTTATCCTCTTTTTGGGTGTGTGTGTTGGGGGAGGGGGTATACAAACAGGGGTACAAATTGACTCCAAAAGCTACAACGTCACACAGTTTCAGCTCTCTAGTTTTCTCTGTTTCGGAGCACAATACGTAATAAGACCCGCCCTTCACCACCACCAAAAGGCTGATAGGATTGACTATGAGTCTTTTTAACATGAACAGGCCGAGGAATTAAGCAAAGGACCGCGTATCGACATGCCTAGGTTATACCATCATAAATGGACTTTGAATAACCTGAAAAAAGTATTATTATTATTATTATTTTCTTCACCCACAAAAAACATGACCTTCTTTCCGATACTATGCGTGGCACCAATATCATTGCATAGCGGGTAAAAAACTTCATGTATCGTTAAACCAACAAATCCGTCTGTGTGTGTGTCTGTCTGTATTTTTATAGCGCGAAAATCGCTGAAAAGATTGCGTCAGAATTCGATTTGGTTATGGGTTCAGGTCAATAATTAACCTATGTGATATTTTCATGAACAACATTTGTTTTTATTTCCTTTCCTTCATTGTGGCTTTGAACAATATAACTGGTAGTTACACGACTTCATAATCAGTGAGCCCCATTGATCTATGTCAACTTAACGTGGCAACGGCATGGCTGCCTACAGACACCGAAGTTGCGGCCATATTCTGCTAGATGACATTTCTTTCGAGGAATCATATATCCTTCAAATATCACTAATTTCCTTAAATTGAAATTGCTAACTTTCATGGATATCTAACGTCATTTTGCATACTTTTCGGTCATGGTGATTAGCCGGAAGCGGGTTGAATAACTGCAGCAGATTTTGGCAGAAAGTAATGCGTCAATGGCGTGTTAGTGACGTTCGACATTTGTCTTCCTCTAATGGCTTTTAACTGTCGACATGATTGTGGAATGCTTAAGTTTCACCCCAACTACCATTCTGTGAGAGAAAAGGCCTATGAGTATCCATTTGAACCGAGTATGAACCCAAACATTCGATAGACCCGGATATTTAAATTGGTGGAAAATCGCATCGTATGGAATACATCAGAATGTTATTGCAGACTTCAGCGTCTTGATAAATATTTCCTCCAACTAAAATCCCCAGTCCTTCAATCCGTGCACGCTTGACTGGCCCTATGTCGGAATCTTGCATGGAAATTTCGAACTCTCCAGAAAGTTCCAAAGTCACAGACAAGCCATCTTCTGGGTAGCCTCTGACCTGTCTAAAAGCCATTTAAAAAGCCTCTCAATGAGAATGGATGTGACTATGTTAGTGTATCCCCCCGACAACAATGACCCTGTCGAACGTGTTCCGTGCTTCTAATGACCCTTTTGAAAAGGCGAGGAGCGTGAGGAAACCGTAGGGTCATGGTTTATTACCTTTGCTAGCGGGTTTCTATAAACACTTCATTTCTCTCCACAGATCACGGCATTGCTGCTTTGCGCGCAGTTTGTTAATTTTAATTAGCCGAATCAGTCTAATGCACGTGGGACCTGCTGCTAGCGCGCGTGCACATGCCCAATGCACATGCTGTATGGAGGCGTGTCGTCATCACTAATAAGTTGTCCAGCTAAGGCAATATGAATACATCACAGATAATTAAATCTTCGTTAAAAAAACCTGTTCTCTTATTACCACTTTCATTTAATATTTTGTTTATTTTGTTTTTGATCCAATGATCTTCAAATATATTACATAAATATAAAACATGCTTTGTTAAAGGCATTTTCAGCTATATAAGCGTCAAATATGACATTCGTGTCCGGACATGGTCCAAGTGCATGGGCATTCCTGAATCTCTTTCGCAGCGTCAGATCATTTGGTGTTCATAGTCAGTCGTCGTCTAGATGAAAGGCGTTCATGATTGAAATACCAGATTCGCGCAACAATACCCTGTAAATCACATGTTTAGGTTTAGATCGCTAAAGGTGAGGTTCAGTTTGAGAACAAGTTTCAGCCTGAAAGTTTCTAAAAACATGGGTATTTAATTTATAAACGCATAGGCGTTTAGGTTATAAACACATAGGCGTTTAAGTTCAAAACCTAACCACCAAGATGTCTGAACTCTAAATACGTTTAGGGTAAAACGTGTTCTCAAACTGTATCTCACTTTTAGAGTTCTAACCCTGAACATACATGTGATTATAATAACTCTGATGGATCACAGTGTTATGGGCGTTATTTAGAAGTTATTTTCATGTAATTTAAAGATGGACATGCCTCTCTGAAATGATCTTCGACATACTTTTCATATTTATCGGTGCTTCTATCTGCGCGTTCAGAGCATTGAGAAATCAACTGAATTAACACTGCGGCAGTATCATTCAGTGAGGGTGCTATCTTGGACTCTTCGGAATCAAATGGCGTTATTTTTTTTTGACTTCAGCTACAATTAATCAGATCAGTCATGGACCAATTATTCAAATGCTGTTTATATCATTCGCATATGTTTATGTTGTTAGAAGAAATTTTATAGCGAAAATTCAGAGCTTATTTCGGGTATCCGCACGGCGCCAAACAAACAAGCAAGTGCCATTGGCAATGCATGGATAGCAAATTTCCTTTCAAGTCACGTAGTGCCATTTGTCAAAATGGATACATACAGAATTAAGGAAGAGTATATCTGTGCATGTAAAATGTAAATGCATGTTATTTTACACACATTTGTTACATTTGAGCGCTAAGAAAATTGAAGTCCCGCCAAATTTGGAGGCGAAAAAGTTTTTTTTTTCTAGTTGATATTTAGGCAGAAAATAATGGTCTAGATGGCTGTAATTTTTAACTCTGGTGAGTTTCAACTTCCTTTTCAAACGTGTTTAAAATTGTCCATATTCATGACAGTTCTGCGTGTTACGGCACGAAGAGTCAAAAATATTACCCGTCCAAAATAGCAAAATCCAAGCATCCTGACATCGAATAAAACATGTATATAGAAGCTTGTTAGCTATGCAATATTATTCTGCTATCACTGTGTGATATTGATCACCAAACTTGAGAAACGTGGATTGAAGACATATGTTTGAATATACCGTATTCTGATAGTGCTATCAAACCCCAAAAGTAGACTTATCATCACAACCGAAGTAAAATTCCGAGTTCTGAAATGCACCCGAGCACGCCTGAGTCGTTGATCATACAGACATCCCGAGTATCGAAACAGAAGTAGTGCTCATTCATAGTGAAGGGCATTCGGAGATGTCCAAATTATAGGCATTTTTAGGTTTTGTCATTCTTTCAAACTATATGTTTATTTATTATACAATGCGGAATATAATTTTATTGAACCGAAATATCTCTTCCTTGTTTCGTCAGTTTTGGTATTGACGCTATGAGAATGATTCATGAATCAACTGAGTTTGGGATACATGTCTGATATAAATCGGCCATGTCCTGCGTTGAAGAGTGCGGAATCGCAAGCTTCCTCAAAGCTTTCGTTTTCCTTCACGGATATACATTGATAAAGTGTCACTTACAAGGTTTTATTCGTACCGCAGGCCTGGAATTGGACGATCATTGTAGGGGGAAACAACACTGGTGTCTTGAATTACTTGTGATATGGTGCATATTCATGTTGAGATACTTATCGGTATTATATTCGTTACTTGTTCATTGATTGTACAATGTGTATAGTGTTGCTCTTTGCGTTTCTTGTACTTGGCTTGGCGTTCGCCTGTTGGTTCGCACCGGCAAACAAATAGTATGGAAGACGATCTTTTATTACTTGTCTTACCGCTGAAATTGGATAGAAATCGCGATAGGACTGTTGATCACGGTGAAACGACAATTGCATTATAGCTCACCATGAGTCATACTATTTTGGCATGGTGCCACCTGAAACCTTTGCTAATTACCAGCGGAAATGACTTCTTCTTCTGAAGATGATTGTCTATGGCAGGTGTTTCCTCGTTATATGGAAGAACGGATGCCTGTTGGAGGCTGGAATTGTCAACCGTATCCTGATGTCCATGGTGGGCCTCTTCCAGCTTTCGGGCTTCTGCTGTAATTTGAAAATATTATGGCTTGACCAATCTGAGAATTATAGTTGTAGTTCAAGACCTCTTACACACGTGATTAGCTGCAGCATATGCCTTCACATGTCAGTTGATGAGCATTACAACTGAAGTTGCATGCAAAGAAGCAGTTCATCAAAAGATATTCGAGAGCAATAATGGCTTCGGTATAGATTATCCAATTTGGCACAAACAGACAGTGTGGAGATCTAGTATGCTTATACCTTTTATTCCCTAACCCCTCGGTATATTTATATACACTGATCAGCCAATGGCAAACGTAAAGACCTGTATTGTCACATACAGCGGGATAGAGCTAAATTGTTTTCCAAAATATCATCCTACATGATTCATCCTGTCAGCTGAAATGATACGTCTTCACGCTACAAATAACCAATATACAATTCGCTCTATAACCAAGGTTTGAAAGATATAGTGGTAAAACTTTCGGAAAACTTCAAAACGAAGTCTTCTTAAACCATTTTCTTCCCTGGACATTGTCACTACGTCTTCAGCAATGTAACCAAGCGAGCATTTTCCGCAGACATGTTACGAGAATATCAAATTTCCTCCTCATTTTCCACCGAACAGCTGCACATTAATTGCGGGCGTAATTAGATTGTCCGGAGGATGAAGTCAGGGGACGGGAGAAGGTGGGTCCTCCGTGAGACGTTCATCCACCAACCGACCACCGCAATTATCGAGCATAATTTCATTTTTATAATAGGCTTAACGTAATTTAACGCCGAAAACTTGATCTGAATCGGCTAGTGACGGTTACAAAAAAGGAAGGATCAAGTCCGTATTCCGTATTTCCTTTGTCCGATCTCTCTCGAATTTTTCAACGGTTCAACAACAAAGAAGCAATAAAAGTAAGGATAAATTAATTTTTTCCGCATTGAAGGTTTATGAAAATAACTAATAGAATAAAATGGCCAATTAAACAAAATAAGTAGCCTTAAAAAACTATTGAGCCTTTTGTGTTTGACAAAGAAGGCAGTTGAAGTTTGACGAGGCAGCTCCTGATAAAAAGAAGATTAATTCTGAATATTACTGCTTTCGAAATGTTTCACGTCAGACAGAGTTGTTCTTCTGCAGTTGTTGGATTAATTCTTAAAATGAAAATAATTACGATTTGAAGAGTCTCATCAATGCGAATCTTGGAATATTTTTAAATAATACGTTCCCGCCAAGTTCACTCGAGACCGCCTCCAATAAAAGTGAAGCATGTTACAAGGGGAAATAACTAATTTTCAGATCGTTATGCTGGGGACTTTTGACTTTACTCTGGCCTCATTTAATCAAAGTTTCAATTGGTTATCGACGATGAGAGGAGTGTTAATACAGATAGGAATGACTTCCCTCCGCAATTACAAAATAACTATGATAATTGCCAGAAATGTAACAGTAGCTCGACAAGATAAGAATAATGCTCAGCTGTTCTAGAAGAAGGCAAACATAAAATTTATGGTTCTTCCATTCTCATTGCGTTGCAGAGAAGAATTATTTAAAATATAATCACAAAATTATATATTCATGACGCATACGTGCATTAAATTGTGTTTAAAAGATTTTGCAATACAATAATATCCTAGACAGGTAGATTATCATAGCCGCGATGACTAAGTATTTTTTCTTTTCAAGAAGGCAATCGTTTAGTGCTTGAGAGGCATATTTTCCGACTGATCGCACGCTACTCGTGACTCGCACATTATCCCATTAATGCCTAGAAATGGGTACCGGCGACTTTACACAGTATTTGCAAATTAAACAGCTCATGGTATTGTGCTTCATTGCCGCGTGCTGGAACGAGGCCTATAATCCGACATTTCCGCATGATAACACGTTAGAAGTGTGTGGCCAATGCGATTGTATCGGAGAATTTGCTGCAGGGCTACATCGGGTGAGTCTTTGGAAGTTTACCAGTATTGGGATGAAGTCAGCATATGCCCCATGCGCTCATCACGCATTTATAAGGTTTGCACTTCATGACCTCGGGTTCATTTCTCATGTAAGGAATCACAGGAGTAGCATAGTATACATAACTCCGGCGCAACTGCGGCTAAATCCCCTTTCCAAAGCGTAACTCCGACGATGGAACTCCATTTCACTCATCATAACTGTGTAACTGTTCTTTTGTCCCAAGCGCAACTCTGTATAGATGAACCATGCGTTATTTTCCCAGCCTATAACTGCCTAACTCCGACAATACCGGTATGCTTTTTCTCTTTTACCCTGTGTAACTCCAGCGATAGATACTTTCTCTGTTTCAGCAATATTTTCTGTTTCTGCCGGACGTTACGCAATTACGACGAGAAAAAAAAAAAACAAAAACAAAACAAAACAAAACAAAACAAAAAGGAATGAAAGGGTTTGATGAACTTACTCGGTTACACTGAGGAAGAAGGAATGGCCCGTCAATGAAGTTACTCATATACGCTGAGAAATTTAGAGGTCTATGATCGGAGTTACGCAGTTACACTAAGAAGAAAGGGTTTGAATAAGTTACGATGTTAGGCTACTTGACGAGTCTCAGTCTACCTTACACGTATTATAATTATAGATAGTATTTCTAGGTTAAACAGTTGTTACATGCACACCAGCCATACATTGCTCACTGACTCCATAGTATTTCTTGGTTTAACAGATTCTGTGATATACGCAATACTCTGATTATTTAGAATTGTTCACTTTGTATTTCTATGTTTAACAGATTAAATGTTCATTCAGTCTCTCCACTGAATACAAATTCTTACAGACTCACTATTTCCAGTGATATAGCTGGAGTTATATGCAGTTACGTTGAGAGAATAAACATGGTTCATCGCCGGAGTGAATCAATTACGCCGATTAAAAGAGAAAGTGTCTATTGACAGAGTTACTCAGTTCCGCTGAGAAAAACAGGTCTATAGCCGGAGTAGTTAGTTACGCTGAGTAGAAAGAAATGGTCCATCAATTACGCCGAGAAAAACAGATTAAAGTGTCTGTTGAAGTTACGCAGTTACGGTGAATAAAAAGGAATGGCTCATCAGTGTAGTTACACGGAGAAGAAGAGAAAGGGTCTATCCCTGGTCCACAGCCAAATCGGAGATAAGTCACTAACTCAGTTACATGTATAGTTTCATCCAAATACAGAACACACCTGCATGTTCAAGAATATACTAGAATTGTAAGACTGAGCTCAAGTGGACTGTAGACCGAGTCACATCTTCATACACCAGCTCTTACGTGACTTCTAACATAAAAGAATGATCTGATTTCGCGAAGGCAACATGTCTATATAAATCTTATATAAGCGTTTTCAACAACTGTCTGCGCAACCTAGCTATCTGAGCATGCCTGCAATTCATTTTGACTACATGTAGTTCTAAACCAGTCTGCCAATTATGTGAATGAAAAAAACAATTTTGAGGTTGGATAAATTAATCTCTTTGTTTTTCAGTCTCCATATCATGCATAGACTTAACTTTCACTGCACGTGCATGAATTGCATTATGGCGATATTACGCCAATTTCGTGTGAAATGCAGGATCTCAAGTTTGTTCTTCTCTCCGCTCGCTTGCATTCTTTTTTGTCTTTAATTTAGATAACGTGAAGTTAATCCTCTGATAAAATCTTATAGCATGTTCACTATAAGGAGTATCAATGATGGCTCATACCATGTTCGACTAATATGGAATTGTAGAATTCTGTTTTCTGTTTACAAATGATTGACCAAGATTGGGCTATAGTTCCATTTTAGCTGCTGTGTGTTGGTTTTGTGGATTCACGTTTTTTCTGTTTAGGTCTTCCATAAATATCAAATCCGACCTGAGACACATGGCATGGATGGTCGTAGGGGGGGTGGCCTGGTATGTATACTATCAATGAATCTGGTACTCTGTGAACGACTGGTTAACACTTTAATATACAAACATGTATTCTTTATTCGAAGTTTAAGTATTATCTGTCTTTACTATACATAAAGTTAATCAGTGGATCTAATGGAGTTTGACACACTACGATGTATTATTGATTATATGCGAAAATTGGAGAAAATGTGCGGATTTCAAGATGTTTTTTTCATTCATGAATCATTTGATTTCTGTCTTCATACGTTTTATCTGTTGAAGCTTGAATTCATCTTGGGGTGATATAAAGTTCTTCAAATGCAAAGTCGAGGTACATGGAACCAGCCATATCCTGTCCATTAAGGCACTTGTCTCACAGTTGACGTTTTCTTTAGAAGGAGTACTGTATGATAGCGGCATCCAGGGAACAAAGGCAGTTAAATGACTTCTATGCTTGCAAATTGTTGCTACTGCAGACGCGCCGGAGCTTTGGAGTTGCAATAACTCGTGTGAAGTCAGGCGTGATATAGCGGAGAGTGCGAGAATCTCATTATCTCCTCATTGCATTGGTGCGAGCGGCTATTGGTGTCTTTAACGCTACATTAAATATTATATTTGTATAGTTATTCGTGGTTGAAATTGTCATCTCATCATGATTCATGTCCCTCAAAGGCGTTTGAGTCATAAAAAATCGAAAAAAGTCCTATTTTCTATGGCGATATTTCTTGGTTATTGAATTATATCAAATGTGAAGAATTGAACTTTTCCGCTTTTCAATTATTTTGATTTCAGAATGCCATGTTGCCTTCAAGCTACAATGTAAAGAAGCCTATCTATTCAAAATAGTAAGGTTTCCTATCTCAGGTTTTACCTGAGGCATTACAGACATCAATGGTGTCCCGACCCCTTAAACTTCAAAGTGGGTGGTTTAAATTTATTAAACTTTCCACGGATATTTTCCTTTCAAATTCTCGGAATGCAACACATTAAAACCTGTCAATTTTTTAACCATAAACATTTCTCTACGGATTTTGATGTTTCTGTAACCTAAAAGTTGGCTTTCGCTTTCGCTTTACATCGTCCAATGTGTGGATTGTGTTAGCTTCTCTTACTGGAGAACCTTTCAGATGACATGTCCAGGAAGTCCATTCGGTTTCCCAGTCCCCAAGTCTACCGTATGACTCACGTGTGTACGCTCCTCTATTTTTGTCTTGACCAATTATCAAGGCACCTGACACTGGCTTGTCTCCATCAGTGTTGAAGAATTGCGGACATCATGAACAAGAGTTGCAGCATCCCAGAAAATGATCCAAGTCAAAGATCTAAGAAACAATTGTTCCGAACGACACGGACCAAATTGATCATCCCGCATCATTGGATACTTGAATACCAGATTTGCCGGAACCCAAATTTCCTACAGAGAAACCATTCAGGCGGAACGCCTTGTGTCCAACGAAAACGAAAAAAAATAAAAAAATAAAATGGTATTTAGTATCTTATCGTTCTACCTCTACGGCTTTTTTTCAGCTAAAGCTGACAATTCGAGTGACAATTCTCCACAAAGACGACTAACAAATGTTTCTCTATCCCGAAGAGCAGGAATTACAGCTGTTGTGAGATCCAGAGAAACTGTAGCTATGGCCAGTCGGTTGACATATGAAATGGCACATGGCCACTTGATCTGTTCTCGAGTTCTTCTTTTGTAACTTTACATACAACATCTCGATGAAATTGTTCTTGTGATCTGGATAACGGACGGACGGGTGGACCCACCAGATGATGAGCTACGATCTGTGTCTAATTTCACTTAACCTGGGGCTAGGGGTCGTATAAACCCATGTACTTCAAGATCCTCATGGTGCTCATATGAACAGACACAATCAAAGCGTGACTGAGATACATCATTCTCTAGATTACGACTTTACAACGAATATTATGGATTAAGAATACTGATCAGCGATACGGATTTGATATTTTTGGGCCATCATGATGTCTTGCCGGCATCATTGAAAACTGTTGACCGCTTCTCTCTTGCAGGAAACTAGCCTTTGTTTATGTATACTATGATTGTCTTTTTGAATTTGGTGCTAATACTGTTATATGGAATATGGAATAGGTCTTTGGATTATGGACGCGGATATTCTTTAATGGACGACGGCTGAATTATGAATGACGGACCAGACGCTTGTAACTGAAGGAAACCACGGATAGCCCATATGGAAATCATATCTGGACCTATACATTTATAAAAATGATCAGGGTTTTCTTTCACGTCGACTCGATGACGAGCGATACGATTACAATTTTGACATACATGTAGCTAATTACCCATTTCTGGATAGCAATACTTCAGAAGAACCTGCATACGGCGTATACACATGTCACCTGGTAGCATTTGCAGATCATGTGCAGACTGTGGCTATTTTAATCAACGCTATACGACCAAACGTCTCAATTTAAAGTTTCTCAAATTATTTGATTTTGATGGCAAAATACGATATCTGACCCTTCGTTTCATAACTTGTGTCTAAGTTGACTGAATCCTGGGCTGGGGGTCGTTATAATGTCACGTGTTTTACATCTCCAAGGTGTTCAAATGAACAGCCACAATCAAAGCGTGACTGCGATACATACTTTGGACAACGATTTGGAAATTTTGTTAAAGAATAATGGTCAGTGATTAGGATTCTATTTAAAGAAAATCACCATGTTTTGCTGGAATCATTGAAAACTGTTTAGCGCTTCTCGCTTGTAGGGAAACCTCTTGTGCATTTATTATCTCTATTTCATGCACATTTGGTGCTGTCACTAGAATTAATGATACGGAAATTCTTTTATGGACGATTGTTGAATAATGAATGTCGAATTTGACGCCTGCCTTCTCATCTTGGTTGTTGGGAGAGAAATCATGGGAAATAATTATGAATGCAACGTGTGAAATCGCCATACTAGACACGTATATGAGACAGTTACCCATCACATTACCTAGACGGGCCAAATCTCGTGTAACATAGTACACCAAATAATCCATTGATCGGTTAACGGGTATGTGAGTAGAAATACTTTATGTAAAAACAAGGTCATCCAAAATAGCTACCAACCAATCATATAACGGACCAATGTGTTCATATCATTCAGGATCTAGCTACCTATGCTATTTCAATGACATTTGTCAACTTTAAATTTTACCCCCAAAGCGCATCAGCATTATCATATTTGTCAACTTTAAAACCTCAATATTTCTGATAGCGATGTTGTCTTAGCCACTTAGGAATCCCAGGTGCAGTATTTGCTCAGATGGTGTGCCGAAAGTTAGATATAGCATATGTATTTCACGATATGAGGATAAGGTTGATAAATATAATGGGGGCTTACAGGGTATGTTGCCTATAATTGCACAATTGGATCAGATAATATACTAGAAGAGCCAGTTCTGTCAGTTGATTGGTTACCTGGGCCAAAATCGATAAACATAAATTGGCAATCACAGAATCTGATTGGATAGCTGATATTGTGCAAGATTGACGTGAAATGGAGTGACCATTCGCGACTGCTCAGCCTATTCCGTCGTAGTCATAATACCTCGCGCATAAATGATGTAAGAATTTTACAGCTCTCAGCTGTAAACCGTGATCCGCCGCACGAGAGGCACATCAATGCTATAGGATGTGTTTTCGCTCACATAGTCCTCGTTATATTTCTCCCTTGTCAGGAGATAAAACATAATCCAAATGAAATGGATATTCCCTTGATTCTACCCGCGGAGGATCTCTTCTAATCTGAGGTGTTTCTCCTGGTTTTTCTTCTCGAGCTGATCTCCATGGTAACGGAAGTCATACAGCTGACATGCGCTGTTTGGAGTTTCGGCGTGATACCGTGCTTTCAACATGGATGTGAATCCCTGGCAGTGGGACACGAGGTACTGATGTACTTCATTATCCGAGACCGTGTCGTGGGGGAGTCGCATGATCGGTGATGTAATATGTTTGAAATTGTTTGAGATTTTACGAAATTAGACGTGAAGTCGGAGAAATACAATTGATTATAATTTCCGAGGTTTGATGGCACTATGTTTGATGACTCAATATGCTTGACCTAATCGGTGACGTAATATGTTTGAAATTGTTGAGATTTTATGAAAGTACATAGGCTACGTGAAGTCGGAGAAATACAACTGATTATAATTTCCGAGGTTTGATGAAATAAAATCCGACCTTTAACATGACAGGGTAGCTTCTAATCAGCTGATCAAACCTTCGTCATACTTCGGACGAGAACACGCGGACAGAATAGGGATTCTTTGAACGAACGGCCAAACATAGTCATATCTACAGTATCTCTTCGTCTCCATCCAGACCCCCCGATTGTCTGGTAACAAAACCCACTGCCACATAAAGTGGTTTTGTTACCCAGTAAAGCACTATTTTGAGATAGTCTATCGACAAATCCACTGACCAATGGTGGACACTCGATATATCATCATACCACTGATTTCACACCTCAGCGATCATCGTTTGAGTGGGTTTACTTTAAATAAGTATTCTATTTGAAGCTAATGGTAATATGCATATATTGGTACATATTGTGGCCTAGTATACTTCACGAGGGATGGTAAAACGTGTACATATATTTATCAAGCATAGTAATTTTGTGAGGATTAATCCTCAAGTCTATACCCAGACAATTGACTGCTCAAGTTTGAACTCAATGGTCGGGCGTTCGCCATTAATATGCAAATCCTACATGGTTATAGCTACATAATCATATCAATATTGGCTCCTCTGGTCCATAAAACATCATACTCACCTGATTAGAATCACATAATTGCATAATATCACACACTCAAAGTCTATCGTTACATAACTTGTTTTCTATCGATGACACTCTTTGGACTCCCTATCCCAAAGTGAGTCACCAGTGAGGAGGTTTCTGCTTAATGCACAGAGCGCTTCAAGCACCGCTTTGTGGTTTTAAAGTGGTTAAACAGAAGACATTGCCGCGGGATTTCAGATGCGGGATGCAGAAGGAAGTGTCAGTGGATTGGTACCTTTCAACAACTCGACATGACCAAACCGATTATTTTCTAGCATTCATTTGACGACTATTATAGCAAAGAATTCAACTTGGAAAATACGTCGTTGAAGGTAGCTAAATCGACTGATTCTATCGCTCTCGTTTTCAATAATTCACCTAACTAAAATAGGACAGATTGTCCAAATCATGAAATCGTGTAACAGACTTAAACAATTCGGAACATTTAAATGTTTTCACAATGATGCAGATGTACTCGATATATATTTTATCTTTGATAGAATCAAATTCGACAAAAATGTCTCGAAAATTTCAATACCTGTAGGTACGATACAGACAATGGAAGATTTGATCTTAGTGAACATGATATTGTACATTCCGAAAATAGCACCCCTGTGTTGGTGTATCTATCTAATACCCCTGTGTTGGTGTATCTATCTAATAATGATAGATTAGATATAATGCGGCTGAGTCGGACAGTAAGCACTATTCCCCAACCCCGATACAATGGTTAGTTGTCGGACACGGTTATAACTAACTACGGTCTGAAACAGACCATCTGCACGTGGCATGATGGTAATTCAATAAAGGGGTCATTGTGTATTGTGATTCGGTTCATACGAAGGGGTAACAGTCAAGTGATGTGGATATTTTTTCACATACTATTGAGCTAACAACAGCGATATTGATATTCTTAGCCTTTCGATTTAGTTTAGGTTTTTGTCTCTGATTTCCGGATTGATTTTGTTATCTGGTCAGTTTCTAACGTCGTAAGACAAATAGGTGTTAGTAGTAGAGAGCGGACGGATCCTAGCGCGTTTCCCAGGGAGGTAACTCTTGGTCCCCTTTTTTCCAGGTTAAAGGTATAGGGGACGCCCCATCGCCTTTCACCTCTGGGGCGCCAGGGGGCGCCACCAGCTCAAGGTCACGTGGAGGTCAAAAGTAGTTCCGGCAACCTTTAACCTTTGTATTTTTCCGCGGTCTGGTGGTGATGTCGTCACTTCCGCGGACAGAAAGTAGTCCCATGTCAACCAAGTGACTTCCAATGTTAATGTATACGGGGAATGCCTAAAAAGAGTATGGGAATAGACGTTTTGTGATCGGGGTGGGTCCCTAGTGGACCGAATGGGTCGAGTGAGGTGTCAAAGTGAATGAAGATGTCACGGAGATCAGTGGGTTTTTCCCACAATGTCGTGGGTGATCAAATTCTCCGGCATTCTCCGGCAATCTTCAGGGGCGAGAGGGATCCCTAGTGTACCGATTGGGTTGTATGAGGTATCAATGTGAAGCATGGGTGTGGGGTTGGAATATGGTCATTCTGCGCATGCGCGGTAGACCAAGGGTATGGAAATACACGTTTTGGGATCTAGGGGAGGCCCTAATGGACCGATGGGGTCGTATGAGGTATCAATGTGAAGCCTATGTGAGGGGGCATCCGAGAGGCTGGGTGTGGGGTTGGAATGTGGTCATTCTGCGCATGCGCGGTGGACAAAGTGTATGGAAATAGACATTTTGGGATATAGGGGAGCCCCTAGTGGGTCGATGGAGTCGTATGAGATATCAATGTGAAGCATTCGTGAAGGCGCATCCGACGGGCTGGGTGTGGGGTTGAAATATCGTCATTCTGCGCATGCGCGGTAGACCAAGGGTATGGAAATAGACGTTTTGGGTTCGAGGGGGTCCCTAATGGATCGATGGGGTCGAGTGAGGTATCAATGTGAAGCCTATGTGAGGGGGCATCCCACTGGGTGGATGTGGGGTCGGAATATCGTCATTCTACGCATGCGCAATAGAGAAAGGGTATGAAATAGACGTTTTGGGATGTAGGTGAGCCCCTAATGATCCTATGGTGTCGTATGAGGTATCAGTGTGAAGCTGTCGTGAGGGAGCATCCGCCTGGGCTAGTGTGTGGTTCGTTGTCAATAGTCTGCGCATGCGCAGTCTGGCCGTAATATAGAAATAGACGTGTTGGGGTTTAGGTGGGCCCCTATTGGGCCGATGGGATCGAGTGAGGTATCCATGTGAAGCAGTCGTGAGGGAGTATCCGACGGGGTGGGTGTGACGTGGAACTGACGTCATTCTGCGCATGCGCAGAGAGAAAGTGTATGGAAATAGACATTTTGGCGCCGACAGGGGTCACTATGGGTCCGATGGAGTCGCATGAGGTCTTATGTTGAAGCTCTTGTGAAGCAGCATCCGATTGGACTCAGGATTCGTCCGTGTTCAAGGGTCTGCGCATGCGCAGTCTGGTCGTAGTATAGAAAGCAGGCATGTTGGGGGATGCGTGGGGGTGTGTGTGTGACCCACCACTAGGGGTCCCTGGTTGGGGTTGGGTGGTGGTGGTTTGGGTTCTGCGCACAGACGTCACTTTCGGGTTTCACTAAAACTACCTTCGAACACAGAAGAGTTCCAATGTTCCCTTTAGACGTAGGACCCGGCCCGGCCCCGCAGCGCGCGCGGGTTATCCGGCCGCAGCGCGCGCGCGCGGGTTATCCGGAAGTGCGCGGCATCACCGGCAGTGCGCGGATGAATGTCGGGTCAAAAGGTCAAAGGTCACATCCAGGTCAAAAGGCCAAAGGTCTCCCTTTCGGCAAGGTTCGGCAACAATGTTGCGGCATCGATATACAGAGCTTGAACCCAAAAAAGGGGATTGTAAATTAACCTGGGAAGGATGGGCAGTTCCATTTGGACCAATCAACGGTCGAGAAAAAGAGCCAATGAGCGATCGATAAAAGAACCAATGGACGGGTACTAGTATTTCGCTCACGGCTGCGCCTACATCCGGGTACTAGGATGCCTTCGCCTACGCCCGCGCCTACATCCGGGTACTTCTATGTAGGTGTGTAAAAGTGGGAATATTTAGGGCATTGCTGCATTCATTGGCCTATTTATCCTCATTTTGTGCTTAAGCTTTGACTAGTGAAATCTCATGTTAAATGAAATCCTATACAAAATAACATTACACTACCGAACAATCACGGACTGTCACGAAGGGCCGTCACAGGGCGTAGTAGAAAAAAGCGCATTTCTAACCTTATTGACCTTATGGCGCAAGCGAGTATAACAAATGCCCATGACTCACACGGTGTATAAAACCCTACCCAACAGGTACACTATAAAGCCACCTCTCTAACCGTTCGCTTTTCATTCTCCACCATGGCAGCGAGCGGAACAGAGCTTGCGTTATTCCAACTGACGTCCGACGTCTACCTTATCGTCAATGACGATCACCTGGAGCTGGTCCAAGACGCACCGCAGAAGGTGAAGATTTTGTTATCGCTATCAGGCTGGACTGATTGTTACAGGGAAAAGAACCCGAAAGGGATTTCATGCACGTGGAAGTCGGTGTGCACATACGCACTGCTGGAGAGGATTCCCTTTTTCCCCGGTTGGAACAGAGTGGAGGCACCTATATCACACTCTGTCCACCCTTATGGATGGCACTGAAAGATGTACACCCCGAGGTGAATGACTTACTACACCCCGAGGTGAAAGAAGGGACTGTGGCTACCCGGAGGCTTACATCTGGCTGCACCCTATTGTTGTACCCCGAACGAGTGGATCTCATCGATAGCGGACTTAGGTGTTGGTGTACGCCTGAACCCAAAGCGCACGTCTCTTTGTCACCGGAAGGATGGACTACTTTGAAACGGGTGTTGTTGGGTGACCTGCACGGTGATAGCATTCACCTGTGTGACGACGTCTACATTTTCTGCGGTCCCTTTTTCGCTCGACTCCTCTGTCTGAACGACGGTGGTTTTACCCTGGACCCCGATCTATGGACGGCTTTGGAACAAGTAGTCCCCATTGTCGATAAGGTACTATCTCTATAGGAGCCACATAACCAATCAGAATAGTACGTATCACGGACTACACCCGTAGAGCTACGTCTAGGCGCGCATGTGTGACATGGTCTATAAAACACGTCCCTCTGGATCCCACACTTTCATTTCTACGGTTACAGAGCCATGACGGACATCCAGCCCTATGCGACTCGCATTTTACAGCATGCCACCGTGGTTAATTCACTCACAGGTTACAGAGCAGTGGTTCGGTCCATGTGTGCTGATGGCGCCGACAACGAGGGGCGACGCCAGATCCTGAAAGAGTTCACAGAAGCGGTCCTCGACAGAGTGCACACGATGGAGAGGTGTGCCATCACTCACCACTACTGGACTATGACAGCCATCCTTGATGCTCGGGCTATGGACCACGTGCGCTCACGCCGGAACCAGCGACGGCTGGTTGGCCTCACAATAGTCTTTGCCCTATTGACCCTGGCGCTGTGGCATTGACAGTGGGACCTCACCATAAATACGAGGGTCAGACAGAGTGTGTGTCATTCACCGTTCGCCATTGGGTCAACCGTGTCACCTTCCTACGAGCCATCCTTCCCCTTACAACCCGGGTGGGGTTACACGTCTATGAAGATAAAGTCACCCTCGTGGAAGACCGTGGAGATGTTTGCTGGTCGCGCGCTGAGCGGTGAGCTCGACGGAAACCTCATCCACATAGACAATGCCATCTACGTACACCGTGGACCCTTCTTCCCACGCCTGGGCCGTTACCAAGACCCTACGCGAAGCTTCACCCTAGATTTCGATCTGTGGACAGCCTCGAGAAAGTGGTGCCTATTGTGGACCGGCTGTTTACACCGGACGAGCGGTCAGCTGTTCAGTTGGAGTGGGCTCGTGCCCTGAGTGAAGCGGCGGCAGAACCCAATGAACAAATTACCAAACCTAGCAATGAAGCGGAGGCAGACGATGATGCCATTGATTATCCGGCTAGACTCAGTCAGCCCAGTGATATGACCAGCCGATCCTTTGATCTCACGGGGTTCTCCCTATAAATACGAGAGACAGTCAAATCTTGTACCATTCACGCACTGACCATGACGGAGCATATAATACGGGCGTATCTCAGCTTGACCCCCGAGGTCTTCCTGCACGTTTATGCGGATAAGGTCGATATCATGGAGGAGGTGGGAGACATCTGTGATGCGGACCCTACACAACCGTGCCCGGCTCACATTCGTCTGTCCCAAGAGGGCGGGACCAAATTCAAACAGGTGTTGTCTGGTGAACTGGACGGCGACCTCATCCACTTGTGTCACGATGTGTACATCCGACGCGGCCCTTTTTTGCTCAATTGGCTCGGCTAGATGGAGGTACAGTGCATTTTACCCTTCACCCTGATCTATGGTCTGCATTGGAAGATGCCGTGGTAGATGTGGATCAAGTGCTTATCAAGCGGTCATCAGACGAGTTGGACTGGTCATTACCATGGACACTGTGGAAGCCAACGAAGAAAATCAGAAAGAAACTCCGGCCCAAGATATACCAGTTATAAATAAACGATAGAGCCAGGGTCCATCATCATTTGTCACCATGAAGAGCTGGGAGAAGGTGTTGGATAACTTATACTACAGTCCCGACAGTCCGGCGGCCTATAGTGCATTGACGGCTCTCTATCGAACGGCCAAACCCCAGGGGATACAACGTGCTCAAGTCCGAGATTGGTTAAGAAAACAAGACACCTATACCTTACATCGAGCTGCCCGTCGCCATTTTCTACGGAACCGGGTCATCGTAGGAGGACTAGATGCCCAATGGCAAGCGGATTTGGTCGATATGAGCGCCTTTGTCAAACACAACGATGGGAATCGGTATATCTTGACGTGCATCGATATCCTATCCAAGTATGCGTGGGTGGTACCCATCCGGACGAAAACGGGGCGAATCTCATAGCGGCGTTCAAAGACATCTTCAAGACCGGGCGCAAACCTTTGTATTTGCAAACCGACGAAGGCACGGAATTCCTCAACAGACCGTTCCAACAGTTTCTGAAAACCCAGAAGGTGTTTTTCTTCCATACGTACAACGAGATCAAGGCTTCCGTGGTGGAAAGGTTCAACAGGACATTCAAAGGCCGCATGTATAAATATTTCACCTATAAGAGCACACGGCGGTACATCGATGTTCTCCCGAAACTTGTGAGTGGTTACAATCGAGCCTATCACCGGAGTATAGAGAGAGCCCCCATTACCGTGACCCAACGCAATGAAGCCCAAGTCCGGCGTGTCTTGTACCCCAGGCAATCGCAGCGAACGACGAAGGTGGTGTACAAGGTCGGGGACCCTGTACGGATCAGTAAAGTCAAGGGCAAGTTCGAGAAAAGTTACTTGCCCAACTGGAGCGATGAGCACTTCCTGATTAAACGGCGCCTACCCCGACAGCGGCGAGTCTATGAACTGGAAGATCTTCAAGGGGAACCGTTGCTAGGGACGTTTTACGAGACGGAATTACAGCCTGTCGTAAAAACACAGCAAGACTACTACACGGCGGAGCAGATTTTGAAAACGGAACGTCGACGTGGCAAACTGTTTCATTTCGTAAAATGGCAAGGCTGGCCCAGTTCCTTCAATTCCTGGGTCGCTGCCAACGACTATAAAGTCAGACACCACTGCCGTCATCCTTCATTCCACGTCCGACCACAGTGCTATGGACAAACAGCAGCTGCCTCTGAACACAGCGTCTCCCAAAACGCGCAAAGCGCAAGTGGGATTTGTGGTGATACTGCTAACCCTGCTGAGTGTGTTGAACGGAGGTGTGTTTTACGACGTAGCCTATGTCAGCCTATGTCTTACTTAACCAACTGAGAACACCAGCCACCAGTCAAAGCAGTCTACAGATAGCACCAGTATCGAGCCACGTCGAGCTCCACACCAAGCTCCACACCTACACCAAGTACACCCACTACGTCTGAAAACCCACCGGATTTCATCCCTCACAGTGAACAGACGACGACCGACGTTGTACCCACCACCATCATCACTCGCAGTGAACAGACAACGACGACCCACGTTGTACCCACCACCACCACTCCAGTTCACTCGTACCAAATTTACAAGAGCGGGTTACCACGACAGCGCATACAGCTCGAACCATGGACCCTCGATGGCAGCATCCCTTCACTTGCGTCATCGCAGGACCGACGGGTTCCGGCAAAACGCACTTCGTCAGGAAGCTCCTTCAACACACCGACAACATGATCACCCCACCCAATGCCCCACATCACGTTCGTGGAAGGCCTACCTAACCTGACCGATTTGGAACCCGACACCTTGGTGGTTCTGGATGATCTCATGGCGGAGACGGATGCGCGGGTCACCCAACTCTTTACCAAAGGCAGCCATCATCGACGGCTCAGCATCATCTACATTGTGCATAATCTGTTCAGTAAAAAACAAAGAACATCGGAACATCAGCTTAAATGCCCACTACCTGGTGGTCTTCAAAACCCCGAGCGATACCACTCAACTGCTGCACCTGGCGAGACAGATGTATCCCGGCCGCACACCGTTTCCGTTGGAAGCCTTTAAAGATGCGACAACCCCTCAGCACGGGTATATGCTCTTCGACCTCAAGCAAGCCACCCCCGACCACCTTCGACTACGGACCGCCATCTTTCCCGGAGAGGCCCACCACGTGTACATGCAAAAATAATGTAAACACACCCACAGTGGCTCCCCCAGCTGGGGTGTGTGTGTTTGATGATGGGGATAATAAAAATAATGAATACCACAGCATGGTTGACTTTGTCTCTGTTCTCTGAAGTAGATAAAAAGAGCAGAGGTGTGGGTTCTGGCATTAGTTGTACATGATGTCTGCGCGAATACGGAAGCACGCTCCGACGCTCCGTGTATTGAAGACGGCCCCACCCGATTTGGTCCGAACCATTGGACGCGGTGCGGACCCTGACCTTGTACGCTGTCTGTGCGAGATCGGGTACAACCTGTTAAAAGGCAACGTACCATTGACTCCGGCTCAGAAGACCAAGTTGGCCAAGCATAAGACAGGTCTCCGAACCCTAGTCCAGAAGCGGGTCCCTCAAACACAAAAGGAAAAGGTGTTACAGAAAGGCGTCTTTCTCGGGGCCATCTTAGCACCGTTGGCCGCTTCCGTGTTGGGTCCAGTATTGGGTGGACTCTTCGGCCGACAATGAACCACACGAAAAAATGGTCCTCGTCGAACCACGGTTCCTTCAAAACCTCCAATCGCCCTACCCTGTCCCACCTACGGTGAAGACCATAAACACCCTCGATGGAGAGATGCAACAGATCTTACAGAGACCGGGGTTAAGCGACAGTGAGAAAGTACAACGGTACAATGAGACGCTTCAACGGTACATGACGTTCATGGACCAATACAAAACCCTCTCTACCCCACCACCACCACCACGTGACACACCGCCGACCTCAGCACCGCTCCAACAGCTCCGCTCCATTACCAGGGGTACCACCCACAGCCCCACAGTGGGTGGAAGACGAAGTGCTGAAGAGTGTACCTGCATCGTTCAAGAAACAAGCTGGCCTGGTATTACAACGGATGAAACAGAATCATAACATGACTTGGAATGATAAAGGCGAACTACTGGTACAGAATCAGGTGGTCTCCGGGACCCACATGACGGATTTAGTGAATGACCTGATGCGTAAACGCAGGTCGCACACGGATCCTCGAGGATGGGAGGTCTTCGCTCAAGGCTTGAAAGACATGCATGTACCACAGGAATTGGTGGGGAACCCTCACCGCTGGGCCTTTATGCAGCGAACCCAGCAATCGCCGAGTGGCCCACTGCCTTCTTGGGAATCCGAATGGGAACCGGAGTCACCCCCCAAAACACCACCACCACAACGGGCACCTTCTTTTCAGACCTTTAAAAAAACACCCTTGGTCAAGACACCCCACATCTCCAGAGCCGTGACACGTAGCAAGTCAACGCGACGAACACGACGCCGGGCACAACCCCGCAATGCCTGGAACACCTATTAAAACCAACAGCAGCAGCAGGACAGCTCAGTCGCCATGTTTTACCTCACCCTACCCAGTAACAGTTAGCTGGATGTGTTTCCTGACAACACCTTGGCCAAGTACGTGACCCAGTTACCGCAACCGTTGCATTTACCTGGGCGCTGGGAATGTGGCCTCGTGGATATCCAATACCCTTACTCGTGGTACAACGTGCGTGCCAATGAAGTCTGGTACGAGGTGACCTACGAAGGAAAAGACACCCGACTCACACTCCCCGAAGGCCAAAACGATACTCCCAAGGAGTTCATGGGTGGGCTATCAAGACTGTTGCATTATAAGGCTCTACGGGAGGTCACGAATACTTCAAAACCCATCAAAACCTATCCCTTCAAGAATCACGTGGACTTCGATTACAACGCACACAACGACAAGGCACAGCTTATCGTCACCGCCAACGCGAGTGTCGTACTGAGTCCTATCCTACAGCAAATGCTGGGTTTCGATCTACGGACGTTCGCTGGTCCCACCGCCCACCAAGGCGAGATCCCGATGGATATGAAGTCGGGTATGTACGGACTCTACGTCTACTCGGACGTGGTGGACAACCACATCGTGGGCGATATCAACACACCTCTGTTACGGGTGGTGCCCATTAAAAGACGTATGGAGATCAAGTCACCCACAGTTTCACCCACATGCTCTACCTACCCGTACGACAAACCGACATCAACACGATCACGGTGGATATAAGAGATGACACGGGACGACCGGTGGCATTCGAACGCGGGAAAGTGGTGCTGACACTTCATTTTCGACAAGCACGTGCTCCCCACTTTGTATAATGAAGGTGCCTTACGAGAGCGATGCACGCAGCTATATGGACTATTATGCCCAACAGGCCGCCGGTGGCCTTCCCGTCTTTAGTGGTGCACGCATCCAACGGGGACATGGATTGGGGAACATACTCGGGAGCATCGTCAAAACGTTCCTGCCCTTGGTGACGCGTGGGGTGAAAGCAATCGGCAAACAAGCGGTACGCAGTGGACTGGAAGTCGCCGGTGATGTCTTGGGGGGTACGGCACCCAAAGAAGCCTTGAAACGGCGGGCCAAAGAAGCAGGAGGCGTCTTGGTGGCCAAAGCACAACGCACCGTAGGGAGTAAAAGACCTGCACCACCGAGACCACGCACCAGTCGACGACCGACCCAGGGACGACGCACATCGAAGACCCAGGATATCTTTTCTTAAAGGTCAACCCAAACGCTCTGAGGTCAAAAATATAAAAAAATAGTCCTTTCGATTCTGAAAATAATGATATTTTTTCATAATTTTGTGCAGTCTGGTTGGCGAGATATTGCCGTTTGAAAGGTGAAAATCGCTCTCCTGTCAATTCCAGCTGTGACGTCACGGAGGGAAGCCGTCTTGTATTCTCTATGTTAAAGCCGTATACCACAGTCGTATGTAGCTGCTGATTTCTGGAGATTTTCGGATCTATCGGGGCATCATTTTTTAAATATGCCGCGACGTTGTGTAGTGGGAGGTTGCAGTTTTACTACAGATGACGGTGTTAGTATTCATTTGTGGCCCAAAGACGAGAAAATCGCTGCAAATTGGACGAAATTTGTACGCAACACGAGAGTGTGGAAAGAGGGCCCGAGCCAGTACTCGTATAATTTGCTCGGCACATTTTGACAGAAAGACATCATTCGAGGACATCTACAGCGTAGCAGTTGAATTCGGGTACAAACCAAAACTAAAGAGAACAGCTATTCCAACTATCAAACGTAAGAACAATCAGAATGTGACGGCAAAGAAATCGGACAAGGAGAATCTATCACGGACATCGGCTGAACGAACCTAGCCTGCAAGCGAGGCCTCGGGCAGGGGGACGGCTGTACATGCCCTGCTCGCTCTCGCGTGGCATTTGTTGCTTGAGCACCTACAGGTTAGACTGGATGAGTCTCTATTTCATATATACACGTTTAACCATTTGTTCCAATGTGTCTTAATGTCTGTATTTGTATGTTCAATTTTATTCATTCTATGTATGCGTTTTTAGCCAAATGTTGGCACAAAATAAATTATCTAAATTATATACTATTTAATAATAATAATAAAATGATCTTTCATAAATATATATACGTTTGATAAGTAAATAAATAAAAAACACCAATTGGAGTGAATGGCTGTAGATACAGAAGTGATAATTATACTTTCATAATCCCTTGACATTTGAGATTGTGGGAATATCGTTCGATTTCAATTTAATTGAGGTAATTTGTCGAAAATTGAGCAAATGTGAATGCCGATCCACTCACCACGGCTTATTTTTCGCCATGAATGTCCAAAGTTTTTTTATCAAACTATATAATTCTGAAATTGGTATTTCATGGGGATTATGGGAAAACAAACAAAATTCAAGTCGGACGTATATCAGTAGAGTTATCAACAGTTTACTGTCCATACTGCCGAATCCCGGAGTTTATCCCTTCGAAAAGGCTGCCTCGGTCAGTAACAACAATAACAACACAGATGTGCTCGTTCGTTACATCACAGAATCGTTCTACATTCAATACAGTTTGAAATATATGGACATTTGGTCTTATAGATGACGATAATAAGGTTTCCAGTCAAGTTGCATACCAATCTGTATTCAACAAACGACCTCTCCGAATCCTGTCGTCGTCGAGTTCCACGTTGTCAGAGTGATTGTCACTGTCAGAATCGGAGCCGTACGGCTCAAATTGATAGGGCTGAATTCCGCCGTTGGTCTGCAAACAACTGTTAATTTGCCCGTCATCATCCTCCTCTATGTCTATTTCATCTTCTTGGCGAAAAATATTTCCATCTAAGCAGCTGATATCGCTCGAATCGACATCTGAACCGGAGCTCTGACTGCACTCGCTTTCCATGTTATCCGCTGTTTTTTCTCAGGCAACTTCCCTGCGTGACGTCATCAACCCAGCTGTGAAAGTGTGGAAAAGCCCACTTTGCTCCCATATTACGTGTGTTTCTGATCAGATTAGAATTTTTTCAATATTTTTTTCATACAAAGTGAAGTATGAACTATGATTTTTAAGGATTTTTAGACCAAAAAAAATTCCGTTTGGGTTGACCTTTAAAACATGTCCTTGATCCACGCAGAGTCCTGCCCCTCCACCAACAGTGAATTTGATTTGTGGACCGTCCCGCCCACACAGACCAGTGCCGAACAAGGATTATGGGTGGAGCATCTCCCGCTCTCCAGCATCAACGAAACAGGTCCCATCGAGTTCACCATCAGTAATGCGGATACGGCCTATGTGGATTTAGCCCATACATACTTGTATGTGAAAGCCAAGATCGTCAATGGACATGGCTCCAGAATCGTCGACCAAGCAACGGTGGGCCCGACGAATCTCTGGCTGCACTCGATGTTTCAACACGTGGATATATTTCTCAGCGACAAACTCATCAGTGACTCGACCAACACGTACCCCTATCGAGCCTACATCGAGACGCTGTTGTCGCATGGGCGAGAGGCTAAAAAATCTCAACTGACAGCCGCTTTATTCTACCAGGACACAGCCCAGCACATGGGCGTAGAGAACGACAATGTGGGATATAGCAAACGGAAGGCTTTGACCGCGAACGGCGTCTCGGTGGATCTCATGGGTCGACTGCACGCAGACATGTTCATGCAAGACCGGTACCTGTTGAACAAGATCCCCATCAAAATCCGACTGATACGGGCACCTCCGACCTTCGCCTTGATGGCCACTAACGTAGACGGGCATGCAGCTGACTATAAGATTGTCATCCAAGACGCAGTCCTGTATGTCCGAAAAGTGAAACCGAATCCAGCCGTTCAATTGGGACACCTCAAAGCCTTGGAAACAAAACCAGCCCAGTACCCTATCCGACGTGTGCAAACCAAAGTGTTCTCTGTGTCTGCTGGAAATATGAGCGCCAACAAAGAAAACCCGTTCCTGGGGAACTACCCAAGCGATTGATCCTGGTCTGTGTGAAAAGCGGAGCCTACCCAGAGAACCCGTTTGACTTTAAACATTTCGGCATCAATTTTGTGGCCCTGCATGTGGATGGACAACAGGTCCCAGCCACGGCCTTAACACCGAACTTTGGGCGCGCGAATTTCATTCGAGCCTATCAGAGCCTGTTTACAGCCACCGGTCAAATCAACCAGGACGAAGGGAATATGATCAGTCGGGAGGACTACGCGAACGGATACACGTTGTTCTGTTTCGATTTGACCCCCACCTTAGAGAACGACCATCAGCTGGCCCTCGCCAAGCAAGGCAATTTACGGTTGGAAATCCACTTTGCACGAGCCCTCCGGAGCACCGTCAATGTGATCTGCTACGCCGAGTTTGACAACATCATTCAAGTGGACAAAGCGCGCAACGTCCTGTGTGATTTCTCCACCTAACATGGATACAGACCAGATAACCACCGTGCTGGAGAATGACCCAGAGACACGTATGGTCTTTCAAGGGGTGTTCGCCCGAGATGTGTTCCCATTAGACCGTATGTATCCTGCTGCTTACGTTCTCAACACGGACCCGATGGATCGGCCCGGTGAACATTGGGTGGCCGTGTACTTGACAGAACAGCAGGGCGAATACTTTGACCCGTACGGCCTGCCACCCCTCCATCCCGATTTAACAGACTTCATGGATCAAGGCACAGAGACGTGGTGTTGGAACAGTCAAACGTTGCAAAGCCTGACCAGTAGCGTGTGCGGACAATATTGCTTGTTTTACCTGTACCATCGATGCCGGGGAAGGACCTTATCTACCATCGTACAGATGTTTGACGAGTACCCCAAGGCCGAGGACCGCGATGTACTCGTATATGACTGGGCCGCCCATCATTTCAATGTACAAGCCCCGTTCTGGGCTTAAGTTCTTTCAATTTACAAGCCCCCCTGTTCTGGGCTTAAGTTCTTTCAATGTTCAAGCCCCCCTGTTCTGGGCTTAAGTTCTATCGATTTCAATGTACAAGCCCCCTGTTCTGGGCTTCAGTTTTCACGTGGTTGTTCTCACGTTGTTGTTGTTGAATAAAAAGACAAAATGAGATCTTACCCAAAAAAACCCTGTCTTGTGTGTTTTCTATATGAGCATAATGCATGAAAGCTATAACAGACATGTGGGGATTCGGTGAAACTGGCTTCGAACATCGTGGAGAAAGTAGCCCATCAGTGGCCTAGGATAATCCGAAATTCACCCGCGCAGGCGTGCGGCCGGATAAGGCGCGCGCGCGCGCTGCGGCCGGAGTAACCCGCGCGCGCTGCGGCCGGAGTAGCCCGCGCGCGGTGCGGCCGGATAACCCGCGCGCGCTGCGGGGCCGGGCCGGGTCCTACGTCTAAGGGGAACATTGGAACTCTTCTGTGTTCGAAGGTAGTTTTAGTGAAACCCGAAAGTGACATCTGTGCGCAGAACCCACACCACCACCACCCAATCCCAACCAGGGACCCCTAGTGGTGGGTCACACACACACCCCCACGCATTCCCCAACATGCCTGCTTTCTATACTACGACCAGACTGACCCTTGAACACGGACGAACCCTGAGTCCAATCGGATGCTGCTTCACAAGAGCTTCAACATAAGACCTCATACGACTCCATCGGACCCATAGTGACCCCTGTCGGCGCCAAAATGTCTATTTCCATACACTTTCTCTACTGCGCATGCGCAGAATGACGTCAATTCCACGTCACACCCACCCCGTCGGATACTCCCTCACGACTGCTTCACATGGATACCTCACTCGATCCCATCGGCCCAATAGGGGCCCACCTAAACCCCAACACGTCTATTTCTATACTACGGTCAGACTGCGCATGCGCAGACTATTGACAACGAACGACACACTAGCCCAGGCGGATGCTCCCTCACGACAGCTTCACACTGATACCTCATACGACACCATAGGATCATTAGGGGCTCACCTACATCCCAAAACGTCTATTTTCATACCCTTTCTCTATTGCGCATGCGCCGAATGACGATATTCCGACCCCACATCCACCCAGTGGGATGCCTCCTCACATAGGCTTCACATTGATACCTCACTCGACCCCATCGGTCCATTAGGGACCCCCTCGACCCCAAAACGTCTATTTCCATACCCTTGGTCTACCGCGCATGCGCAGAATGACGATATTTCAACCCCACACCCAGTCCGTCGGATGCGCCTTCACGAATGCTTCACATTGATACCTCATAGACTCCATCGACCCATTAGGGGCTCCCCTAGATCCCAAAACGTGTATTTCCATACCCTTGGTCTATCGCGCATGCGCAGAATGACCATATTCCAACCCCACACCCACCCCATCAGATGCCCCTTCACGAATGCTTCACATTGATACCTCATACAACCCAATCGGTACACTAGGGACCCCTCTCACCCCTGAAGATTGCCGGAGAATGCCGGAGAATTTGATCACCCACGACATTGTGGGAAAAACCCACTGATCTCCGTGACATCTTCATTCACTTTGACACCTCACTCGACCCATTCGGTCCACTAGGGACCCACCCCGGTCACAAAACGTCTATTCCCATACTCTTTTTAGGCATTCCCCGTATACATTAACATTGGAAGTCACTTGGTTGACATGGGACTATTTTCTGTCCGCGGAAGTGACGGCATCACCACCAGACCGCGGAAGAATACAAAGGTTAAAGGTTGCCGGAACTACTTTTGACCTCCACGTGACCTTGAGCTGGTGGCGCCCCCTGGCGCCCCAGAGGTGAAAGGCGATGGGGCGTCCCCTATACCTTTAACCTGGTAAAAAGGGGACCAAGAGTTACCTCCCTGGAAAACGCGCTAGGATCCGTCCGCTCTCTACTACTGGTGTTACTCAATCAGACGAGATGTCGGTGGTGGTTTACTTTATTATAAAGAAAGAGAACACAGTTGGTCATAACAGTTCAATCCTAAGATTATAATACATACCAATATTCCTGTTTGTGTTTTCTAAAACATTTTCTGAATTATAAATTGTTAGAAACTATTGTAAATTCTGTGTGGAGCAATTGTGGCCGAGAAAAGTAAAATAGGAGACAGATGTACAATATTACGGAAAGACATCCACTTGGGCATCTTTAATCGTTCAATATTTATTAAATTTATCCATTATATGGAAAACTATATGCCTATAAACTATATTACGTGCATAAACATTTGTACATAGTCAATAATTGATATACGGAAAGAAACCGTGTCTATACATTTTATTCTAAGCAGACTTCCCGGCATACAAAACTGTTTCGTTGGTACATCTGTCGCAACGGATTGGTGTCTTTTCGAATAAGTGGGTACATATTGGGAGAAGCTATCAGACGAGTGTAGCAGAGGAAGACCCATCCCACAGTCAGCCAGCACGGCTGGGCACACGAACTTGACCACAAGAAAGTGATTATTTAATAAGGTTTGATAGTGTCTTTAACTATTTGCATTTATCTCTTGTCACTTGGTCTGTTATATTATCTGTATTATAATTAGTATCAAGGAGGGATGCCTGTCTTGAATATCTTCCAAAAGTGTTTCAACTCTATCAAATAATAACTAACAAATTCAAGACTAGACCTCGTATCAAGTGGTAGCAGAGCGTGATTCTAGACCTTGCATCATCATCGACTATATAGCAGACCATACTCCTATGTTTTTACCGTCCTATATACTCGGACATACTTGTATACAAACATTCTCATGCTCTGACTTCATCAATGCAACTGACGCTATCTGAACACAAACATCCACATATTCATACTATATGTGAAGGCAGAAGCAAATGAACTAGAAGTCTGCAACCTCAGACTAGACTAGCTATAACACAACATGTGACGTAGTTGCGCAGTAAGAATGCTATGTATCCTGTTCGCGCGCAGATTCAGAAGAACAATCGAGTGATGCATCACGAGAGATGGCGTGATGCAAATATTCAAGGGTGAGTGAGTAGTAGGGTTTAACGTCGTTTTCAACCTTGTTTCAGTCATATCACGACGGTGCCTACATGTGCCAGAACACGAGAGTGCTCACAGTTGCTATTACCCTGGACACTGATCAGCCCAGTCAGTACAGCACCCGGTCACCCATCCAAGTATTGACATGCTAAAATACGAACGTACATGATGAGTCACACCCATGATCCACCGCGTGGTGATTTGCATTTCGTCTTGCGTGTGTAGACACTGTGCAAGGAGCTAGTGGCGTAAGCGATTTGACGAGTGTCAGTGCCGTCCTGGTAGTCTAATGTAATGATACATAGCTTATAACGACATCGAGTGGGTGACTTGAGTAGCTTAACCCGGGGCTAGGGGCCGTATGAACCCATGTACTTCAAGATCCTCATGGTGCTCATATGAAAAGTCGCAATCAAAGCGTGACTGAGATACATCATTCTCTAGATAACGACTTTACAACGATTATTTTGGATTAAGAATACTGATCAGCGGTACGGATTTTACATTTTTGGAACATCATGATGTCTTGTCGGCATCATTGAAAACTGTTGACCGCTTCTCTCTTGCAGGAAACTATTCTATGTTTATGTATACTATGATTGTCTTTTTGAATTTGGTGCTAATACTGTTATATGGATATGGAATAGGTCCTTGGGTTATGGACGCGGTTATTCTTTAATGGACGACGGGCGGAATTATGAATGACGGACTAGACGCTTGTATTATGACATTTGTGCTTCTTTGTACTATTCAGTAACGGATCAGTACTACATTGTAACTATAATATGAACAATTGCTTCGTATATAATCTCCGGGAACTTCTGGTAATTTCCTGAACGGCACATTTCGTGGACAACTGACTGTACACCATAGCATATCATTATGCAATAAACAGAATTTCCAAAATATCAGAAGTGTTCCGCTAACCTGACATCGAAGAATAGACATTTCACAGGATCGAAAGAGCATCGCTTAGAATAGAATATAATTTTCCCGTGCAACGTGCCGTAAAATAATTACAGCGTGAAACCATGAAGCTATGTCATATGCTTAATAAAGGCATTCATGGGTCTTAGGAGAAGCCGTAATTTCAGCATGGACATTTTCTACTCAATCTGTCGTCGATTAATTCGGACAAAATTAAGGCGGATAGGCTCATTGATGACCAGAGAAGGCGTGAGAGCGATAATGAGGGCGGGTCAAGGAAGATAACAGAAATATGATTAGATCACGCATTTCACAAAACGCATAATCATGTTAATCCATAATTGAATTATTGATGATACACGCTATTGGGCTTAAATAGCTTAAATAGCTTCATAAAAAGCAGGGTGTTAAAAATATACTGAAGCGAATGGAAAAGTTAGGAAATGAGAACGGGAGTTCGCCTCGACAGTCAGGGAAATGATTATAATTCCATTATCCAATACGGGTACTTCTTATTCTACTTGTAGCTGACGAACGGATTTCCATCAAGACGAATTACACAAAGAGGGATAGTCACACAACCCGCGTAATGTAATAAATGAATAAATAATTTGCAATTAATAGCAGTACGAAAATCTTTGTGAATCCTTCAGAAAGGAATATTTGCAAGATGTACTGGTACAGATATCCCTTTGTAGATTTGGTACAGGTATGTACTATAATAACACCATGTAGATTTGGTACAGGTATGTACTATAATAACACCATGTAGATTTGGTACAGGTATGTACTATAATAACACCATGTAGATTTGGTACAGGTATGTACTATAATAACACCATGTAGATTTGGTACAGGTATGTACTATAATAACACCATGTAGATTTGGTACAGGTATGTACTATAATAACACCATGATGTTCGAATGAACAGTCACAATACGAGTGTCACTTAAACTTTTCTATTTATAATTCTCGGAATTATATAACCCAAAGAGGATGTACTCTTAGGAAAGAAGACACTGCTTCACAACTTCCGTACCTGTCTCGCTATCAAATTAAGATTCATTCAAATAACTCGTTCTTTTATCATCACCTGCTCCCAAGCAAATCGGGGGGGGGGAAGACGGAGGGGTGTGAACGGATATAATGTTTTATTTTTATTGCTACTCAGACGCATGGTATTAAAAGCACGAAATATATGCTATGAGAGGAGCTAGTTGATGTACTTTTGACACAATTTACGAAATTTTATTCGGGTATTAGAAATATATAGCGATAAAAATAACATAAAAAATTGAAGCGACAATAAGATGATAAACAATCGATTGTTTTTTTGTATAGGGTATGATTGGAAGAGAGAAGCACGTTTTTGCTGGTTATAGGTAGTCGGATTTGAAAAGAACTCATATTTGCTTCTGGTGTTTCAGGTAACTGACTTTGAAGATATTTGATTTCACATATTTTAGCTACTGTTGTGTTCAAACATAAATCGACCTGCGATTATTGTTGAATGAATAAGAAATGCCCTAAACCTCGGATGACCAGTGGAAATTTCACTAGATGGGCACAACATTGAATATATATACGTGGTGCCTTGTGTAGCAAACTGAACACTTGGTGACACTTCCGCATTTATGATGATAACTGTCACGATTCTCGCAACCTTGAACAACTTGTAAACAAAATTATATAGTTTATTTGGGGGGTTTACAGTAACTGCATTGTTTTATTTAGCAAATTTTCAATTCCAACATATCACGTCGTTTGTAGAACTGGATAGAATTGGTATATATTTAAATTGTAATTGAATGCCTGTATTTTGATGCTAACACTGTCTTATGAAAGTGGTATTTAATTTTTGAAGAAACGGTTTCTTACTGATTGTAGAATAGGCATGTACGAAAAACTTGGACATCATGTCACAACAGAATAAAAATTACGACTACCGGGTATTCCATGTCCCTCTGTAACAAATCGAATAACCAATTAGATAGCTTATGGAGGAATCACAATAAAAGATTTACGATTGTCTCTAGATCATTTTGGTCAATAAGTTCGGTAGAAATGTTCAATTATTTAACTAATGGTTTCTTAAATGCATTAGGAATCGCGTAATTCGTCGATTACCTTGACAAACTGAAGTAAGTATCAGTTCCTGTTACCGCATACGTTGTCACAAAGTGAGAATTGGTTGGCGAGGCGCCAGGTTTAGGCGTAATGTTTTGATCTTGTCGCCATAACGTCTCAGCGTAACCCAGTTAGTCATACGTCAAGGGACCAGCCATTCACTTTCTCGCACGCACTTCCGCGTACAGCGCCCCCTTTGGGAAAAATTATCACAAGTCAACGGTTTGCATTATTCCCAGCCGCGAACACATTTTACGGTCAGCATCCAAATGTGCCGTCCCTGATGTATGTACACTGGCTTTCCATGTCTAAAACGTTTTTATTTATTAAAAATTCAACATCGGCCATCCTTTTCTATATACAGCTATTTAAACATCCCTGAAATTGTAAGGAACTAGACTCGCGAATATATTAAGTCGGTAGGATGAGATCGAAATTACGATGGAGATAAGACAATAATAGGGTATATTTTTCTTGGGGTCTAATATAAATGAATGAAAGCCATCTGATTTTGAGGCAACTTCCATTTTGAGTGACATCCGAAATTTATAGTTTTGATATCAAAGATAATGCTTGTCTACACAGGCGTTCATCATGTTCGAAAAGGTATGACTAATACATACGCCCAGAACATTTACGATAGTAGAATACAATAGTTCCTGTGCAGAAGCCTCATACAAGTATATGAGAAGTAAATAGTCTGTCTTCTTGTATCTAAATATTTCTTCGCGTCTTCACACAATATATATGTGTATAGCTCTTATAATTTCCACTGTATATCGACGGGCCGTATGGGATGGCCAATCTCCTTCTCCATCATATTTGTGGCTCTAGGGCTAGTGCCGTTATGTTATTTTATCGTCTGTGCTCAATATTAGTATGCTTAGGAAATCAAAGAATAAGCGGATCTAAAGAAAAGCGTCTCGTCCAGTTTCAAGAGGGATCTGTCCACACTTAAAAGGAAAGATTTCCACTGGTTAGTTATTTTTTGTGTCCGATTACCTCATGCGTGGCTTTTATCAGCATAGGGAACGAGGCCCATTGGATATCGTTCTCTAATTAAAATTCTCAGACGCAAAACTATTCCCAGTTTCGCTTTCGGTCCTGGTTGTAAATTTAGTTTTAACAATGCAACAAGAGGCGGAATCCCTTTGTGTGGTGCCCCCGAAAATGTAACCTAATCTGCAAAAAACGGACTCGGATCGCTCATTGACGGTGTATAATTATCCAGCACACCGTAATGAGCAAAACAAAGCAAGGATGGCTTCATTGTGACAGATCAGTGGCGACTAGAAGATGCGCCGACGGTGACATCAGAAGCTCAGCCATTGTCGCCACTTAAAAAAAGCACGGCTGATGAAGAAAATCAATAGTGTATGAAGACTGGAGTCCATCTCCGATAATAAAAAGTACCGCAGGGGAAACAGTTATTATCCTGTTTGATCCCAGTGCGAGTCGTGTCTTTCCTCAAGAACCCTGTTCCCTCGCAAGACAAAGACCTTCATTAGGATCGTGAGTAGGATATTTTTTTCCTCACAATGATAAGATCAATAGTCTCCCAGTCGAACTGCCCATCGACGAAATATTAATTCAACAAAGCATTTGTTTAATTGAAGTAAACCAAGCTACACATCGCAATGCATTGAAGCAATTAGTGTTATTACCAGAGACATTCTCTGAGGTTTCATAGGGAAACAGATTGTACGAACTTTCTCTTTTTCCCAGGTAAAGCACGTTTCTCATTCTTCTCCATTCAACCTTCAACGTACCACTGGAGACGAAATACTTCCCGTCCAATATTTTAGATGCCAATCTCGATGGCGCTGACGTCTGGTTATCGGAGCACCTAACTCAGAGATTCATGCCGACACCAGTCATATTATTTCGTACTCACCTTGTATTTCCACCCAATGGCCAAAAAAGTCAAATAGTCATCACAGCAGATGCCGTATGTTTTTATTGTAATATGTTATAACCTTAGTCTGTGGAGTTTCATCTTTCCATAACTCTCTAAAATAATTAGATTGGAAATTCAATCTATCAGATTGGAATTAGTGACCAATCCATTCGATTGAATATTCCATCTATTAGATTGAAAATTTTCAATCCGATGAAAGATTGGCCACTAATTTCAATCTGATAGATTAAATTTCAATCTAATTATTTTAGAGAGAACATTCTCCAAGGTATAAAGAAACAAGGCAAACCATCGAGAAACATTATAGAAAGGGAAATATACCATTTGTACATAATAGTCTGTTCTCACTTTATCCGATGCCCCAATTTCCATGACTTCTCAGCTTAATTTTTCACCATTTGCGGGGAAATCTTTTTGAAATTATTGAATTTGTAGTATGAAGAGAAACGTTTGTCTGCTACAGAGATGGTTCAAGTACGTGGATGATATTTGCTGGACAAGGCTTTTCTGTATTGTGTATACATAACATATCCTTTGGGGCATACCATCTGCCCGTCCTTTTATACAGAAGTCTCAAAACCATTAATGATGAATGCCGCAGAGAGGAAAGTTGCCTCGGGCCAGATTTGTTAATTGATATAAACTGGGGCTCCGTAGCCCGTTAATAATCTCCGTTTTAATCACAAAAGCGAACTCAGAAAAAACAATGGATAACAAGATATGGTTACATGGAATCCAATAAACCGGAGTGTAAGGCCTTTATTGACAGATTGGCCAATATGTTTTGCGTCTACCAATGGAATTATAATGCCACAAATCAAATGTTACAGACTATACAAACACAATACGTCGAAGAATATTCTTAGATGACAAGATATTCTGTCCGTGATATATTCCTTAGACATTACATTATTGAAGCAACTTCGAAGTAATGTAATGCAGATTTTCAAACGAACGTTTTACAGACAGAAGAGAAGCATACATTTGTTTCGGAAATGTTTAGCCGGCACATTCAAGCATCTAATATCTGTTCTAATCCATAGAGTTATATGTTTATCTTACTGCCACCTCCTACCCGTTTTGTTGTTGCTGGATCTAGAGAATCGTTCCTTCTGGTCTCTCAGAGAGAGGCTTCATGTTTCCTCTGTAAGCCTGCCATGCATGGAAGAATCCAAACAATCCTTTCCCAATTGCGTTTTCATCGGTCTATTTCAGATCAGACGGGGTATTCCCTCATATCGATTCATAAGCCATGACAAACACGAAGGCTAGAACAGTTGAATTTGATAGCACTTAGATTGGCGTACAAGGATTCAACGGCTCAATTCGTTGATGGAAGAGAACTATATGAGATATTTAGAACTATATGAGATATAGTTGACTGACATGTATAGTCACTGAGACTAACAAGATAACACACCAATAAACTAAATCTTTTAAAATTCCTTTGCACGGTTTGAAGATGACAAATATCATTCGCAATGTTTATCTATATCTACCTAATTTGCTGTTCTTACTCCTCGGTGAAGATGTACCAGAAAATGTGAAGGTGTCGTTGAAGTTTTCGTATCGAGATGTCTTTTTATTAGTGGCTATACAGAACCGATGCGGCGGTTGCATGTCTCGGAGTCAAAGTCGGCCATGAAAATAATGACACACTGAAAAGTCACTCGACGTTATTTTACGCGACGTTATTTTACAGATATATTGACTGCCAAAACTTTACACAATCGTGTTCTTTCACAAAGTCATGTCCTGGGGATGACACATTTAGTACATATATAGTCTCACCCTTCATGGTAGCTGCGGAATATTATGGGGAGGATTTTCGCTGATCTGGAGTCTCGATTTTCGCAACCATGTTGTCATTGGTCAGTGTAATTTCAAACGGGCCCCTTATCGATATTGTAACGTGTTCGTGGTTGAGTTGAACCGTCGAGTGTATTGGGGCTGAAAAACAATAAGAATATTTAACAGGCTAGCAGCAACACAGTGACGATAGAACAGAGAAAACAAAGAGATGAAATAGTTGAAAGAAATAACAATATAATTGCATTAATGAAACACGAATACATTATTCAAATTGTGGATAATATCAGAGATTATCAGAATTACAAGCGTCTGGTCCGCATTCATAATTCAGCCGTCGTCTATTAAAGAATATCTGCGTCCATAATACAAAGACCTATTCCATATTCCATATAACAGTATTAGCACCAAATTCAAAAAGACAATCATAGTATACATAAATATAGGCTAGTTTTCTGCGGTCAACAGTTTTCAATGATGCCGGCAAGACATCATGATGTTCCAAAAATATCAAATCCGTATCGCCAATGTAAACTAATGTATCTGTTGGCAGCAGGTGTACCGCATCTCGTCATCTAGATAGAATTTCTGAAACTATGAATGTGACACGATCTGGCATAGCCTTAAACTGTCGGATTATTTTCTGCTTCGGTATAAAATACTGAACCAATTTGAGTTGTAAGATATACGCTACTGGCGCCAGGTGCCATTAAGTCAGGATTCGTGTATTGGAAGGTTTGCCGTCTGCAAGCCGTGCAGTATTATTATTCATTCAATCTTCCTCTATATCATAGTAAACATGACCTGGTGTACATTGTATGATAATGAGTTTCCCAATTGGTCCAGGCACATACACCTGACGATGAAAATATCCTCTATGTAGCGCATTTACAGTACCTGATTTTCATTTGCATTTTTGCTATCTGTTAGGTCATGGCTACTGAGCATATATTCCGAACCCAACTTTGAACTTCAAATAATCGTCTTTCAGAACTAACTCGGCGAGGCGATGTCGCTACCAGCACTAACTCGGCGAGGCGGCCTCGTTATCAGCACTAATTCGGCGAGGCAGTGTCGTTACCAGCACAAACTCAGCGAGACAGTTTCGTTACCAGCACTAACTTCGAATACCCTGGGTAGTAATTATAGTGTCTTCAAGAAACTTGGAGTGTAGGCGTCTGTTCCGACATTCAGCATTCAGTCATCGTCCACTAAAGAATATCCGCATCAATAATATGAATGTTACAGGTTGCAAAGATACCCACATGGCGATGGAACCAATGTCGGATACACAATATTTGCAAAATGTAGACTCTTCTCATGTTTATGTAAATGGGACGAATGTCTGGTAGGAAGAAATGTCCTCCTATCTAATAACCTAGCTAGGATATTTTCTCCTGAGATGCTTAGGAATGATATTCTTTCCTAAAGGAAATCATATGAGGGCATTATTATCTTTCCTCCTACGCTGAATCTCTCCAAAGCTTCCGCATTGTCTTTTCACATGAGACAAAAGTAATTTATCATCCCTGAAAATTGCCAAATATATAAGCTACCTACCAAAATGGGCCTTGTGATAGACAATAATCGGTCAAACATGGCAGTCGATAAATACGAATTCCTACCAAGCAACGTACAGGTTAAACGAGCATATTGATACTCTTTCATGAGGATCTAGATGCTACCAATAGTCAATGTCAGACATGCGCTGTGTTCCACAGCCATTATTGATACTGACAGGAATTCACCCAAGTGACTACGCATCTTCCTATTTCAGGCTCCACTGTGTATCGAATATGTCTGCTACGGCCGCCTTACAGTATTGGCTTTGCAATGAAGGAAGCCTTCGATGACCATGTATTGTAAAACGTTTAAGAGCGATCCTCGCGATACAGTTTATTATATAAGTGATACCGATGCCATATAGAATTTTCCCCAATGGAACGATACAGTATGATGGTTTTCGGTCTAGCTGCAAACAGTTTCATCTTCCCATTATTCTTCAGAAGGGATAACATGCCCTGGTGGTGGCAAATGTAACGGCGAATCTGAGGATATTTTGATTGGTCAAGGACGATTATGTAACATCAGTTGAGATTCCTTTACCTTCCAATTGCCTTAAAATAGTATACACATTATACGTTTGATGTAGAACCGGTAATATTCAGCTTTGTCAATGGAGTGACGCCAACTAAGTCATAATACCTGATATATTGGAAGCGATCTTCGAAACGAGATGCCTTCCCATCGTGTCAAATGGAGTGTCTTACCCGATCAAGCATGTCTAGTTCAAATTACTCCATTACACAACATGCCATTAAGATGTTGAGTCTCAATGTTTCGAAAAAAGGTCTTGTTATAAATGACTAGGAGACGTTACAATGAACCACGTTAGACTAATGGATGTCCGACTTGACGACGTGATATTTGAGCATTTGCATTTCTATAGTTCAACGAAAATCTAGTGTGATCGTCGCATTTGTATTCATCGGATCGTGCTGATACATGTATCTTGAAGAAAATCATTAAATTTTGTCGATAATTATCAGTTTTCCACATTGAAGGAACCGAAATTAGCCCAAAATGCAAGGTGTAATTCGATAAAACAAATGGTCGATAAGTGCGAGCTGATTAGATTTGTGGTCAGGATCCGGAGGGACAATTACAACACGGAGGACGACGAGACAGTCTTCGGGGAATCAGAACAACTGACACCTAGTATTGCGTCTAATCCCGTATCACTCCGTCCGTCAGACATTGACCTCGGAGGCCGATCAATCACCCGCTCGAAACATTTTAGTCTTGGACTGGCGTCTATGTAAATACTGTATCGGCGCGGAATATGGATCTCGGATCATAGGCGGAAAAAATGACGCAAAATCTGTTCGGTCGCTATTAATAGAATTAGGAGATCGTATATATCGGAGAATTTGACAGATGCCTTTTATAACAGCATTGTAAAAGATCAACGATGGCTGGATTTTCCCAATAAAGGACATGGGGCAGTGTCTATTTCTTTAAGATATACGAGGAAGTACCATTCATCGCTAATAGCCAGTACCCGGTACCTTGAAGATCATCGAATGAAACAATATATGTATGCATGCTATGGATAAATTGCATCCCATTGATATGTTTGACTATAAAGTGTTGATAGTGTATTCAAATGTTCGAAAATGTCTATTTCAATTCTAGTAAAAATAATAAAACTAAATGAAAATCACCAAATTCTTTCTAATTGTCAAACACTAAAAACAAAATACCCCCCCATTCCCCCCTTCCACCCAGTCATTGAGTAAAACAATATTAACTATGCGTGCTTGACGTGGGTTGATTGGTTCCAATCACTAATAAGGACTGCGGAGTGTCACCGAAATGAATGTCAAAATAAGAGGAGACAGATCATTCAAATGCTATATCGAATTGTTTACTCAAAACAAATAGCAAAAACTAATAATAATGACCAAACAGGGACAGTAGTTCTTCTTCTTCAAAAACTGAAAAAATGTAATGTAATATCGGTTTACTATAAGTTGACTTGATGTAACAATGAACATTTCCTAATTGAAACTTTCATTTTTGTGGGAGGGAATGTGGCCGTGTTGGTTAGAGCACTAGTCATGTGTGTCTTAGACGATGTGGGTTCGAGTGCCATCAAGACCAATCTTTGAATTCTCACGTGTTTGATTAGAAACCTGGAATTTGCAGGTGACAACTGACTCACTGGCCACTGTACATTATCATATTTATATGTAATGATGTGTTCACGGCGTGTTCGATCACTATATTTGCCTGCGAACTGTGGTTTTTTAATACTCAAGTTTCGAGATGATGAAAACAGTGAAACTCTCCATATATGAAGGCATAAACAGGTGTCTCACGTGACCTATGGTAGGGCCAGACTGCCTAGGAAGTGATGGAAAGCTTTCTCGTTGTTAATAATTATGAAAGTATAGTACTCTACATTAACTTAATAAATGTAGAGAAAGGCACACTGGTCCAAATCCAGCACAAGTTTGCCATTGAATTAATACCGGTTTTATATCTCTGACTGACATTCTGGCCCTATCAAAACCTCCATGTTTGGATTAAATTTATCTCCTCATACAGAAGAGTTTCAATTTCTTTGGCACTGCACTGTAACTCAAAATAGGCGTAATCAAATTAACAAAGCTACACAAACAGACATATATCCACGTAATTTCCACACAGCTGAGCAGCTGACAGTATCACTCCCCATTTGAGAGGCCACATAAACTCGCCCACTGACATTGGCACGATGCCAACCGAGACGGGAGCATCCGTGGACGAGTTGTTTTCAAGAAAGAGGAGAAAGGTTGTCAAAGTTTAAAATATGTTTTCAACTTTTCATTATAATCTTTGTTGATAATCAATTTGGGTAGTGCAATAGAATAGAAATAATGTTTTCATAGGCGTGCTCATAGTTTATTTTACTCACGGTTAGTGCTTCGCCCTTGCCCTAAAATATAAACTTTCCCACCCTAACCGTGCGTAATATAACCATTGAGCACGGCTATGAAACCATTATTTCGTAAATAACAGAAACTAATACAAAACAGTCAAATACAGATACAAGTTCTTACTCGCTAAAGTACAAAAAAGCAAAAAAAAAGAAAGAAAAGAAAAGAAAAAAAAAGAAGCAAGCAAGCAAGTTGATTTGATTACAGCCACTCAAACGATGAGTGGTCAGGGGATGGAAGAAAGATTAATAGTTTGGCCTGAAGGAACACCTCATTATAGAAACTGATCGGTATAATTAGGTAACGATAGCCTGGTATCAACTGGAATAAAATATGACTCAACGTCGAATGGCAAATACTCTGTTTATTAATGGTGTTAGTTGAAACCGGCATGGTATATCATAATTCATAAATTTGTAATGAGTTATCGTCTACTCGTTTCGAGGATTGTATTCGACAGCGTCTTATACGGTATTCAAGTGTTGCACTCCCACGTCGCTATTTTACAGGAGTACTATGCTATGAGAAGCTATTTCAGTTTTATGAACCAGTTTATAGCCCTGCCTGTATAGTACCATGTTTAGTCGTCAGATCCAGCATCGAGGATTCAACCATCGTTCACAAAAGTATCCGGGTGTCAAACGATAATTGAACTCCATTGATGGTGGAAAGTTATAGCACCAATTCCAGACAGTTTCTTTCTAGCAAGAGAGAAGCGGCCAGCAGCTTTCAATATTAAGTAAGATATCATGATAGTGTATCCGTTAAACCGAAAATTTGCTTTTATCCATATGGATTCTTTATCTAGAGTATAATGTATCTCAGTTACTCTTCACTCTTCATTTGAACACTGTGGAAAGGAGAAACAAATGGCGTTCAACGGCACCTAGTCCTGGATTAAGCAAAATTAGACGCACGTTACGAAACTTATCGTTCTCTACCATTGTATTTTGTCGTCAGTATATGCAATATTTATCCCATAATTTGAAAAACTTAGACTAGTGAAATAAATTTGTTGGACAATTTTCTTCAGTAATGTTCTGTGGCGTTCATTGCAATAGTCTCATGTTGTACAGGCTAGATTTAGCGATTATGATACACCATATCCAGGTCTTTCTGGAATATAGCTGAAATATTGCTGAACGCGACGTTAAACCTTAATTCTCTCTCTCTCTCTCTCTCTCTGGAATATTCTATCCAGAAATGGGTAGTTAACTGTGTCAATATTGAAATCGTCTATCTTGTTGTACAGTCGACACGAGGACCACATGGATCTGCGCATATATCGTCCAAAAGCATTGATCCAGAAATTGAGTCCGCAAAGCTATGGCATCAATCGCCTCCATTCGTGATCAAAATACGTTCATGTAATTGTGGCGTGGTCTCCTGTACTTTGTTTACGATCCCAATGGTTTTCGGCCGGCCACATGGACAAAAAACAAAACACTTAGCATGGCATTTTTTTTGGCAACCATGCTAGATGTCTGCGGAATATCACACTCTTCAATGTAGGGGTGGATGTCCGCCTCAAAATGGTATTTTTCGGACATAATGGTCAGTTTTTACCAAATTCGGACAAAACAGTTAAATTTTCAGTTTGTATGGTTTATTAATCTACACAACTCGGGTTTTTGGACACTGTCACACACCCTGGTATATTATTGATAGACGGCACACACTTGCTCATTGCTCGATTTCGATCTATATTTAAATAGCACTTTCTCAGGTTGTTCTTATAATAAATATTATTCTTAGATCAATATGCAAATTTATCAAAGCAGAGATCTCTTATCATAGCCTAAAATCTTAGGCCTATTTTGAATTTATTTACTTATCCCTAAGATCAAGATTTGATGGTCAAATCCAAAATGGCGGCCATATGTGGTCATCTGAAAATCAAACTTGTCCATGTTGCTCGTACAGTTCAAGGCATTATTCCTAGCTTGTTGCACAAATTTATCAAAGCTGAGAGATCTCTTGCCATACATTTTGCGTCCATCTTGAATCTATTGCTATATTCCTAAGATCTTGATTTGATGGTCAAATTCGAAATGGCAAAATATATGGGGTCATCTTAAACTCATATTTTTTCATGGTGTACCGGTACTTACAGTTCAGGGCATTATTCTTAGCTCAGTGTGCAAATTTATCAAACCTGTGAGATGTCCATAAGATCTAGATTTGATGTTCAAATGCAAAATGGCGACCAAATGCCAGTTGATCAAAATCGAGAGATATCTAACAGTAGCCCAAAATCTTACGCCGATTTTGAATAAATTTACGTATCATTAAGATAAAGATTTGATGGTCAAATTCAAGATGGTGGCCATATGGGGTCATCTGAAAATCACACGTTTTCATGTTGCTTGTACTGTTTCGGGCATTATTCATAGCTCGTTGTGCAAATTTATCAAAACCGAGAGATCTCTTACCATAGCTTAACACCTTACGTCCAACTTGAATCTATTTATATATCCGTAAGACCTTGATTTGATGGTCAAATTCAATATGGCGGCTGTTTGAGGTCATCTAAAAATCATACTTTTTCATGTTGCTCTTACAGCTCAGGGCACTATTCTTACCTAATTGTGCAAATTTATCAAAACTGAGAGACCATGGCCTAATATCTTACGCACATTTTGAATCTAAATACATATCCCTAAGTTCAGATTTGATGGTCAAATTCAACATGGCGGCCATATGGGATCATCGGAAAATCAGACTTTTTCATGTTGATCGTGGGCAATATTCTTAGTTGAATGGGCAAATTTATCAAAACCGAAGGGTCTCACATCATGGTCAGATACCTTGGGCCTACTTTGAATCTGTTTGCTTAGTTTTCAGATTAAGAATGATGGTTAACCATATGTGTATATGTTAATATCTATGTGTTTAAATAGAGCTAAAAGTTAAATTTCTCAAAGTCAAACCTATTCATAAAATAGATCGATCTGTCTATTTATGGTCCTAGTTTGGCTATATTGGTATAACCATCAGCTCGAAAAATGACTGGGAAATTCAACATGGCGGACATATGGAGCCATCCGAATCCGAATTATTATTAGCCTGAAGTAGACATTTCATAGAAATGAGCTGTTCAACACTACAGCTGGACATCTTAGGTCAATTGTTGAGTCTATTTGCATAATGCTCGACAGACAACATAATGGGTACTATGCCTAACTTAAACTCTACGTACAACTAATTCATCCTGGATACCCATAAACTCTACACTATACATACAACTAATTCAGCCTGTTACAATTAGCACTATATTAATTTATAACCCATTTTTACCCATTTTGGATCTCATTTGACCCCAAAAAGACTTTAAATGTCTCAAAACAGGGTGGTATCCCCTCCTACCTTAATCCCTACCACACAAAGAACTAATTTAATATGGGTGCCCATTTGTAACAAAAAATGCCATCAAATATTGCTTAAAACGCCTTTTATGTCCTTGGCCGATTGTCTACCATCTCTAGAAGGACAGAATATTGACAGCTGAAACTTCTCGACTGCATAGCTTATCAAAGCTGGTCGTGTGTCAGCTTATTTGCATTTAACATTCCGAGCGGAACATCATGAGTAAATTCAAAATGGCGATCTAAAGATTGGAACTCAAAACGCGTACATTGTGATAATAGATAAAGTCATGCGCTATAAAGTGAAATAGCTTTCAGAAATGTTTTGAATGACCGAAACAATAAAATAAAATATCACTGCATTCAACCGTTGCTTCATCTTGACTTTTCATTTTATCTCTCAACTGACAGATGAACTTGAAAAAATATTGGTAAACTTAGCCACGTGTTCCTGTTTAATGGGATTATTAAGGGGTGATACGGTGTAATAGGGTTGGCGACACAATGATCACCCATGGTTATGCTAAGACATGCAGACTGGGGACAGTCCTTAATGAATCAACCCGTATTAATGCAGGCAATGTCCGACTCCTAAACTATGGGACAATTATCAAGTGATGAATAAATCTAAAACACGACCCAAACTGACGTGGCAATAATTAGGTTAAAATTTACATTACTTTGAGTTCATCGTGTACCGGGTTTGATGGAACTGACTGTGTTCCTATGTTGACACATCCTCCATCAACTTGTCCTTGGTACAGTACTGGATTCATCCCTTCAGAAATTATCTCCAATATGCAAAATACACATTGCAGAATTTTCGGTCTTCAAGTCGACAAGGGCTTGTGCGCGGTCTTAGGTATTATAACGCAAGGTCGTCTGTTGACTCGGGAGATGATGTCTACAAAACCCGTTCCAGATATATAGATTCCAGCTCGGCTACGAGATTTCTCGAAGACTTAAAACGGATGACAACAACGGATTTCTGATGATATATATAGTTTTTACTATATGCATTTTCATTCCAGCTCACAACATTTGTGAACTCTGTCGGTGGTGGCAGGACAGTGCGATATTATAACTGTTTATGTTTTACAAAAACCTGACCCAAAAGGTTATGAAATGGAATCTCGGAAATAGTTTTGTCAAAACACACATAATATATTAAGTTTGCATGCACATAAATTATATAAAATTGGTGACTGATAAGTCGAACTTTACGTAATTGTAGGGTGGCTAAGAAATTCCATATTTCACAACATGTAGACAAACCCTCTGACCCTTTAGGTTTGGATGTAATCATTTTTCAAAAGTAGCAAGGATCTTTCGTCCCAAAATGGCTTCTTTTCTACACAGATCATTTCATGTCCATATGTTGCCAAGATAAAAGTTTGATAAACTCACTAAAATGAAGCGAGATTTGATGGACTCCCAGATCGACTTCATCGCTGCAGTTCTTATAACATTTTCTTGTACTGGCGTTCTATTACAATATTACAATGTCAGAATAGCAACCATCTCACTGCGAATTGGGAAATCTATCGTTTGCAGTTGCCAGGACGAATGCACGGTCATCCGAAGAGAGGTTCGTGCTGCCCCGACATAAGGAGGCACGAACCTAACGATCAAAACGCAGATCACTGCTGTGGCTCTTATTATATCCAGTTAATATTGTGGTTTCCTAATAAATCGGTAATACTTTTAGATTGATTGCGTCTGGCCCTATACCTTCACAAGAATGCTGAGGGGTTTCCCTCACGTCGATCTGCGACAAGAGAGACGATTACAATTGTGACACAGTTAATTACCCATATCTGGATAGCAATATTCCAGAACATGGTCTATACATATCTCGCCTGGTAGCATTTGCTAGATCATGTGAAGACTGTGGCGATTTTAAGCCACACAATATTACCGCAGAAACTTTTCAAAGAGGGCGAAACCACCAAACGCCTCGATTCAAAGTTTCTCAAATTATGTGATAACACTGACGGCAAAATACGATCATGGCGCTACGTTTTGTAAATTTGTGTCTAATTCCGCTTAACCCGGGGCTAGCCTGTTTGAATATCACGTGTTTTACATCTCCATGGTGCTCAAATGAAGAGTCACAATCAAAGCGTGACCGAGGTACATATCCTGAAAAGACCCCTTTCTTGGTGATATCATCAAAAATGCTGCCTCTTTTCTTGGTGACATCATCGAGACTGCTGCCCATTTCTGTTGGTGACATCATCGTGACTGCTGCCCACTTCTCTGGGTGACATGATCGAGACTACTGTCAACTTCTCTTGGTGACATGATCGAGTTACTGTCAATTTCTGTTGGAGATATGGTCGAGACTGCTGCCCATTTCCCCTCGTGGCATGATTGAGACGGCTGCCCACTTCTCTTGATGACGTGATCGAGGTGGCTGCTCAATTGTCTTGGTGACATGATCGAGACTGCTACTCACTTCTCTTGATGACATCATCGAGACTACTGCCCACTTCTCTTGATGACATGATCGAGACGGCTGCTCAATTGTCTTGGTGACATCATCGAGACTGCTGCCCACTTCTCTTGATGACATGATCGAGACGGCTGCTCAATTGTCTTGGTGACATGATCGAGACGGCTGCCCACTTATCTTGATGACGTGATCGAGACGGTTGCTCAATTGTCTTGATGACATGATCGAGACTGCTGCCCACTTCTCTTGATGACATCATCGAGACGGCTGCTCAATTGTCTTGGTGACATGATCGAGACGGCTGCCCACTTATCTTGATGACATGATCGAGACGGCTGCTCAATTGTCTTGGTGACATCATCGAGACTGCTGCCCACTTCTCTTGATGACACGATCGAGACGGCTGCTCAATTGTCTTGGTGACATGATCGAGACGGCTGCCCACTTATCTTGATGACGTGATGGAGACGGCTGCTCAATTGTCTTGGTGACATGATCGAGACGGCTGCCCACTTCTCTTGATGACATGATCGAGACGGCTGCTCAATTGTCTTGGTGACATCATCGAGACGGTTGCTCAATTGTCTTGGTGACAAGATCGAGACGGCTGTCCACTTCTCTTGATGACATGATCGAGACGGCTGATCAATTGTCTTGGTGACATCATCGAGACTGCTGCCCACTTCTCTTGGTGACTTCATCGATACTACTGCCTACTTCTCTTGGTGACATCATCGAGACTGCTGCCCACTTCTCTTGGTGAAATGATCGAGACTGCTGCCGACTTCTCTTGGTGACATCATGGGGACTGCTTCCCACTTCTCTTAGTGAAATGATCGAGACTGCTGTCCACTTCTCTTGGTGACATCATGGGGAATGCTTCTCACTTCTCTTGGTGAAATGATCGAGACTGCTGTCCACTTCTCTTGGTGAAATGATCGAGACTGCTGCCGACTTCTCTTGGTGACATCATGGGGACTGCTTCCCACTTCTCTTGGTGAAATGATCGAGACTGCTGCCCACTTCTCTTGGTGAAACGATCGAGACTGCTGCCCACTTCTCTTGGTGAAATGATCGAGACTGCTGCCCACTTCTCTTGGTGACATCATGGGGACTGCTTCCCACTTCTCTTGGTGAAATGATCGAGACTGCTGCCCACTTCTCTTGGTGACATCATGGGGACTGCTTCCCACTTCTCTTGGTGAAATGATCGAGACTGCTGCCCATTTCTCTTGGTGACATCATGGGGACTGCTTCCCACTTCTCTTAGTGAAATGATCGAGACTGCGGCCCACTTCTCTTGGTGAAATGATCGAGACTGCTGCCCACTTCTCTTGGTGACATCATGGGGACTGCTTCCCACTTCTCTTGGTGAAATGATAGAGACTGCTGCCCACTTCTCTTGGTGAAATGATCGAGACTGCTGCTCACTTCTCTTGGTGACATCATGGGGAATGCTTCCCACTTCTCTTGGTGAAATGATCGAGACTGCTGCCCATTTCTCTTGGTGACATCATGGGGACTGCTTCCCACTTCTCTTGGTGAAATGATAGAGACTGCTGCTCACTTCTCTTGGTGACATCATGGGGACTGCTTCCCACTTCTCTTGGTGAAATGATAGAGACTGCTGCTCACTTCTCTTGGTGACATCATGGGGACTGCTTCCCACTTCTCTTGGTGAAATGATCGAGACTGCTGCCCATTTCTCTTGGTGACATCATGGGGACTGCTTCCCACTTCTCTTAGTGAAATGATCGAGACTGCGGCCCACTTCTCTTGCTGAAATGATCGAGACTGCTGCCCACTTCTCTTGGTGACATCATGGGGACTGCTTCCCACTTCTCTTGGTGAAATGATAGAGACTGCTGCCCACTTCTCTTGGTGACATCATGGGGAATGCTTCCCATTTCTCTTGGTGAAATGATCGAGACTGCTGCCCACTTCTCTTGGTGAAATGATCGAGACTGCTGCCCACTTCTCTTGGTGACATCATGGGGACTGCTTCCCACTTCTCTTGGTGAAATGATAGAGACTGCTGCCCACTTCTCTTGGTGAAATGACTGAGATTGCTGCCCACTTCTCTTGGTGACATCATGGGGACTGCTTCCATCACCTCTCTTGGTGAAATGATAGAGACTGCTGCCCACTTCTCTTGGTGAAATGATCGTGGAGATTGCTGCCCACTTCTCTTGGTGACATCATGGGAATGCTTCCCATTTCTCTTGGTGAAATGATCGAGACTGCTGCCCACTTCTTGGTGAAATGATAGAGACTGCTGCCCACTTCTCTTGGTGAAATGATCGAGATTGCTGCCCACTTCTCTTGGTGACATCATGGGGAATGCTTCCCATTTCTCTTGGTGAAATGATCGAGACTGCTGCCCACTTCTCTTGGTGAAATGATCGAGACTGCTGCCCACTTCTCTTGGTGACATCATGGGGACTGCTTCCCACTTCTCTTGGTGAAATGATCGAGACTGCTGCTCACTTCTCTTGGTGAAATGATCGAGATTGCTGCCCACTTCTCTTGGTGACATCATGGGGACTGCTTCCCACTTCTCTTGGTGAAATGATCGAGACTGCTGCCCACTTCTCTTGGTGAAATGATCGAGACTGCTGCTCACTTCTCTTGGTGAAATGATCGAGATTGCTGCTCACTTCTCTTGGTGAAATGATCGAGATTGCTGCCCACTTCTCTTGGTGAAATGATCGAGACTGCTGCTCACTTCTCTTGGTGAAATGATCGAGACTGCTGCTCACTTCTCTTGGTGAAATGATCGAGATTGCTGCTCACTTCTCTTGGTGAAATGATCGAGATTGCTGCCCACTTCTCTTGGTGAAATGATCGAGACTGCTGCTCACTTCTCTTGGTGAAATGATCGAGACTGCTGCTCACTTCTCTTGGTGAAATGATCGAGATTGCTGCTCACTTCTCTTGGTGAAATGATCGAGATTGCTGCTCACTTCTTGGTGAAATGATCGAGATTGCTGCTCACTTCTTGGTGAAATGATCGAGATTGCTGCCCACTTCTCTTGGTGAAATGATCGAGACTGCTGCTCACTTCTCTTGGTGAAATGATCGAGACTGCTGCCTACTTCTCTTGGTGAAATGATCGAGACTGCTGCTCACTTCTCTGGTGAAATGACTAGATTGCTGCTCACTTCTCTTCTTGGTGAATGATCGAGACTGCTGCTCACTTCTCTTGGTGAAATGATCGAGACTGCTGCTCACTCTTGGTGAAATGATCGAGACTGCTGCTCACTTTCTTGGTGAAATGATCGAGATTGCTGCTCACTTCTCTCGGTGAAATGATCGAGACTGCCGCTCACTTCTCTTGGTGAAATGATCGAGATTGCTCACTTTCTTGGTGAAATGATCGAGACTGCTGCTCACTTCTCTTGGTGAAATGATCGAGACTGCTGCTCACTTCTCTTGGTGAAATGATCGAGATTGCTGCTCACTTCTCTTGGTGAAATGATCGAGATTGCTGCTCACTTCTCTTGGTGAAATGATCGAGACTGCTGCTCACTTCTCTTGGTGAAATGATCGAGATTGCTGCTCACTTCTCTTGGTGGAAATGATCGAGATTGCTGCCCACTTCTCTTGGTGAAATGATCGAGACTGCTGCTCACTTCTCTTGGTGAAATGATCGAGACTGCTGCTCACTTCTCTTGGTGAAATGATCGAGACTGCTGCTCACTTCTCTTGGTGAAATGATCGAGATTGCTGCTCACTTCTCTTGGTGAAATGATCGAGATTGCTTCCCATTTCTCTTGGTGAAATGATCGAGACTGCTGCCCACTTCTCTTGGTGAAATGATCGAGACTGCTGCCCACTTCTCTTGGTGACATCATGGGGACTGCTTCCCACTTCTCTTGGTGAAATGATCGAGACTGCTGCTCACTTCTCTTGGTGAAATGATCGAGATTGCTGCCCACTTCTCTTGGTGACATCATGGGGACTGCTTCCCACTTCTCTTGGTGAAATGATCGAGACTGCTGCCCACTTCTCTTGGTGACATCATGGGGAATGCTTCCCATTTCTCTTGGTGAAATGATCGAGACTGCTGCCCACTTCTCTTGGTGAAATGATCGAGACTGCTGCCCACTTCTCTTGGTGACATCATGGGGACTGCTTCCCACTTCTCTTGGTGAAATGATAGAGACTGCTGCCCACTTCTCTTGGTGACATCCTGGGGAATGCTTCCCATTTCTCTTGGTGAAATGATAGAGACTGCTGCCCACTTCTCTTGGTGACATCATGGGGAATGCTTCCCACTTCTCTTGGTGAAATGATCGAGACTGCTGCCCACTTCTCTTGGTGACATCATGGGGACTGCTTCCCACTTCTCTTGGTGAAATGATAGAGACTGCTTCCCACTTCTCTTGGTGACATCATGGGGACTGCTTCCCACTTCTCTTGGTGAAATGATCGAGACTGCTGCCCACTTCTCTTGGTGACATCATGGGGACTGCTTCCCACTTCTCTTGGTGAAATGATAGAGACTGCTGCCCACTTCTCTTGGTGACATCATGGGGACTGCTTCCCACTTCTCTTGGTGACATGATAGAGACTGCTGCCCACTTCTCTTGGTGACACTGCGGGAATGCTTCCCACTTCTCTTGGTGAAATGATAGAGACTGCTGCCCACTTTCAGGACACCATGACTGCTTCCCACTTCTCTTGGTGAAATGATCGAGACTGCTGCCCACTTCTCTTGGTGAAATGATCGAGACTGCTGCCCACTTCTCTTGGTGAAATGATCGAGACTGCTGCCCACTTCTCTTGGTGAAATGATAGAGACTGCTGCCCACTTCTCTTGGTGACATCATGGGGACTGCTTCCCACTTCTCTTGGTGAAATGATAGAGACTGCTGCCCACTTCTCTTGGTGAAATGATCGAGACTGCTGCTCACTTCTCTTGGTGACATCATGGGGACTGCTTCCCACTTCTCTTGGTGAAATGATCGAGACTGCTGCCCACTTCTCTTGGTGAAATGATCGAGACTGCTGCCCACTTCTCTTGGTGAAATGATCGAGACTGCTGCCCACTTCTCTTGGTGAAATGATAGAGACTGCTGCTCACTTCTCTTGGTGACATCATGGGGACTGCTTCCCACTTCTCTTGGTGAAATGATCGAGACTGCTGCCCACTTCTCTTGGTGAAATGATCGAGACTGCTGCCCACTTCTCTTGGTGAAATGATCGAGACTGCTGCCCACTTCTCTTGGTGAAATGATCGAGACTGCTGCCCACTTCTCTTGGTGAAATGATCGAGACTGCTGCCCACTTCTCTTGGTGAAATGATCGAGATTGCTGCCCACTTCTCTTGGTGACATCATGGGGACTGCTTCCCACTTCTCTTGGTTAAATGATAGAGACTGCTGCCCACTTCTCTTGGTGAAATGATAGAGACTGCTGTCCACTTCTCTTTGTGACATCATGGGGAATGCTTCCCATTTCTCTTGGTGAAATGATCGAGACTGTTGCCCACTTCTCTTGGTGACATCATGGGGACTGCTTCTCACTTCTCTTGGTGAAATGATCGAAACTGCTGCCCACTTCTCTTGGTGACATCATGAGGAATGGTTCCCATTTCTCTTGGTGAAATGATCTAGTCTGCTACCCACTCCTCTTGGTGACATCATGGGGACTGCTTCTCACTTCTCTTGGTGACATGTATATGATCAACACTGATGCCCACTTCTTTTGGTGACTTGTTCAAGACGGCTGCCAACTTCTCTTGGTGAGATAATAGAGAATGCTGTTCATTTCACTTGATGACATCATCGAGACGGCTGCCCACTCCACTTCAACAAGAATCCAGTTTGTGTTTAAATGACGGTTTGATGGCAATTTAAGAAAGACAAACGAGTAGTAGAAAATAACAGTCTACTTCATAGAAGTCATGGTATATATTTGCGTAAGATTTCTAAAGCGAACTCCACGAAGTGATTATTCAACCATATGTTCTTAAGGCATCAGAACAAAGACTCATAAATATGCAAACAACATGGTATGAGACGATTACTGCAAAACGCCTTATGGGGTCGTTGTTGTTGCCTTAGGGAGGATAACTCGTGGCGAAAATCCCGTTATTTGCGAGTCTTGTGGCTTGAGGTGAAACGTTACATTAATCTCTGCTGAACTCTTGTCTCTAATGCATAACTTTTTGTATTTATTAGAAGTCTCAAATCGAAAAAGTTTTCCCTCACAGTTTAGGGTTTCTTCACAACTTCAAAATGCTGTGCGCGAGCTGAACGCCTGGGAGGGGAGTTGTGGAAAGGCTTGGGTCAAAGGGCAAGAAACTAAACACGGCTCCAAGGTATTTCTGCTTTTAAAACGACGTGGCGGATCATTCACTCGGCGGAAGGTTAATATCTTTTTGTAGCCGCAAAGAGACTTCACCGAGAAACATAACATAGTAATTTTATTACCAGAGCACATCTGTTTCATGAAACTGACAAATGATTTCAGATGTATGAGGAAAACAGAGAATGCTCAAAACTATATCAGGCAATACTTTCCACAAATATATATAGGTCTTGAAATTGAAATTCCTTAAATTCTTTCAATGGACTTGATTTGCGACTCTTTCTCGATCGCTACGGGTTACGTAGGGGAAAATTCTAGTATTATTGTGTGCAGTGTAAACGTTTCTAATTTCATACATAATCTGATCGACGTCATTGAGATCTGTCTTTAGAATTTAGGAGCGGTATCTAAAGAAATTGATGTACTCCGCCTTTTACAACTGAATTTATTCTTACAATGGCAATTTAAAATACGCATCTCCAGTAGTTAAAAGTACTGTCTTTTATAACTGTTCATTTTTAAACTGGCCAATTTAGAAAGGCAATAATAATTAGAGAGAGTTGTTGTTTGACCGAAGTGACATATTGTTGAGGGATCCTTCCTTTCGGTGTTGACAACCACTAGTCCGTGCCGTTCAGTCGAGTCCTCACGAAATAAGACAACATGGCACACGTCCCAGAGACAAAGATTTCGGACTCGTCTACACTGTAAGCCGGTTTGCGGAACACAGGATCAGACGGCTTTGTTCTGTGTTTCCGTTATGCCCTTGTCGAACAAAGGAAAGTTTGCGATGTCGTGACCAGACAGGAGATGAAATATCCTCAGGGAACAAAGGATATTAATTGACGTGAACCCAAAACTCTCCATCTCGAAAACTCCGGCATTTGACGATCAACGGGCATATTTTGCCCCTGTCTGCTGATACTCCTTTGCAGATCAATTTTTACAAATCACTCCGCCGGGTGAAAAATTATTCAGCATCAAAAGAAGTTAGAAGCATCTAAAGATACAGTTGAGTCTAGGAAGGTCGAGATCGCGCGGAAGGATATTCGAGTGCGTCATCAGGTAAACAATTAACAGCAAAGGCGACAAACTGATGTGGATACTGAGGATGAATGATGTGGAGTTTATCGAATTTGAGTGAAACAAAAACCTGTCTGTGGCTAACGCAAAATAATGTATATAAGCAGGGAAACACGAACGAAAACAGAGACAGAACGATGTCCTTTGCAAAGTGTTGTTCCTGAAAGGATGGGAGAGGGTCAGATGTCATTGATCATCAATAGTAACAGAACGACATTTTGTCAGACAGCACTTCAAAATTAAACAAAATATTTGCTAACATCGCTAAATATTTTTCAACTCTGCTAAAATATGACATCATGATCGTTGACAGGAAATTTATTTTGCAGATGGACGAGGGTGTTGCTAGAACCAAGAGTCTCATTGTGATATCTAATATAGAAACCTCAGATTATGAAAAGAGAATCCCGATTTCGGCGACGTGATTTGATGTGAAGGGTATCAGTGCGCGTGTATGTAGGCCAACCCAGGAAGCCATCGTTGAGAAATTTTAAATTCATCAGATGGAACAATGTTATATGAAGCCAATTCTATATTGTTTGTTCAAATTCGACCACATACGGTAACCATCTTTGTAGAAGTTTGTATTTCTCTACTTGATGAGTGATGAAGTATTTAGAAACTGATGAAGTGATATTAAGCTGGCGCTGTTGGTATAGATGGCACTGTCGCTGTTGGTGTAGATGGCGCTGTTAATATAGATGGCGCTGTTGGTATAGATAGCCATTGTATTGTCTCGTGCACTCACGCTATTTCTAGATTAATCAGAATAATATACTCAATCAACACAAATATCTGAATTATTTAATGATACCAACAAGAATAGATAACAAACTATCTCAGTTTCCGCGATATTTCCTATGATTTTCATAGATCTTCATGCCGGACATGCTACATCTAGCAATGTGTGATAAGAAATGCCAGAAAGCAAATATTCTTAAGAATAAGCTTTTCGTTATCAATAATAGACATGGTTTGTTCTCCGATTGATATCCAAATGAATGAAGAACACTCTTAGTGACGGCCGGCAAATTTCTAAGTAATGGAAATGCATCATTTGTTATGCCACTTTATGTCTGTTGCCATTTTCTCATTGTAACTGTGTTTAACGTATTGATTGTACACGAAGTTAACCGTTTCATCGCATTAGCAAGAGGCTCGTCTACACCGTACTTAAATCGTTCAGCAGTTAAGAAAAATAACGCCATATTATGCTCTTAATGTGTCGAGAACTATTGTGGTAGCTTTATTGATACACCGGTTCTGACGTTTATAGTGGCATTGTCGATGGCTCTACTTGAGTGGCTCTTCTGCGCCGACAACAATCAACGGAGATCTCATCGGAGAAGCCGTATGAGATGGTCTCTTGCTTCAATGTGCATGACCTGGACATGAAAGGCCATGACATTTATACCGCGGGGATAAGGGGGAGGAGGGGTTGTTACAACAAGATGCGGCCATATATCAATTTAACCATGTGTGAGAAAAAAGTATTTGTGACTGATTTTGCTTCAAAGCGACATATCTCAGAGACATGATGATATCACGGATGCCCTTAAAGGCTTTGCGCAACCCAAGGAAGAGTAAAGGACCTCTTCGCTCAGCGATATAAGGTTTCCACAGCTCAAAGATATCAGGTACCAGGTACTTCAAAGATAATTATCCAAGAGATTTGAAAAGAAACCAAATCGCGTGGCAGTTAACCCGAGGAACGACCACGTACGGCACCACTAAAAGATAGCCTTGGAGATGCTGCTTTGATGCAATCATGCGAAACCTTCTCGAGCAAAAATAATTTTTTTCTGACTTGTCAAGTATATTAGATGACAATTTGGGAGTCATCGAACCAGACCTAAGGGGAAGTTGCACCGCAATTGTTCACGAGCGCATGGCGTGCAGCAATGGTTCTCAGGGAATTGTTGGGCGCTCTGTAATACATTTCCTGTTAATTTAATTTGAAGAACATCTTAATCAGAATTCAGGAGACTGAGCCCAAGAACAAAGAAAGCTCGCCTTCATTATTAATTAGTAACAAGACGGAGATCGCTGTGTCACGCTAGGGTCAATTCAACCCGAAATAATTAGACAAAGCAGAAAGAGGACACCACAGAAACTATGCCAGTATCGAAAATAAAATATTTTGACACCTTAATGAAACTTTTTTATCCCACGCGCTCGATTCATTTGTTCGTATTTTTTTATGCTTAAATTCTAAGTTTTACCAAATTCCAGCATCCAGTTTTATTCTTGAAGAAAAGATAGCTGAAGGACAATCGCCTGCGTTACCCCGTACGTTCACAATCAATGGCTCCTTTACAACTGCCTGTTATAATCTGACTGTTCATGCGGGTCCCATTCCAGGCGTTCCACTATCGTTTTAAGGTAATCCCGAAGCCCAGTAAAAGATAATGCCCGAAATTCGGACTTTCTTTCATCCCGAAATCCCGCTAAAACTTTAATTATCATCCCTGACCATGACAGCAAAACGACCGCCATTTTATTATTTTTTTTGCAACATGGAAGCTATTCGCAAACTTTCTGTTTGTATCAAATCCGAAGTTTTGAAAATTGGAGAGATAGAACGAGAGTTGGAAAAGCGGAGATATTTATAACTATTCATTCAATCATCAAAATATCTCAGGTGGGCTGAAGGACAGCTCCAGATACTTATTTACCCTGAAAATGTTTAGTTACACAGAAAAAGTCCTTTTTCCGAGATTTGACCCACTTTTAACCCTATCTGACCTGGACCTTTTGGGACCTGTCCAGGCCTGGGGTGGGGCCATTTCGGCCCCCCCCACTGGGGCTGAAACTTACCACGCTATACCCTTGGGTCAAGGTCTAACAGAAAATAAAAAAAATCCAAGATGACCACTTTGATGACGTCAGAGTAACGTCATTTTCAAAAACGGCATTTTTGGATCAATTTTTCGGTCAGATTTTTCGAATTTTTCATTTATGCAACTTCTCCACAAAAACTGCGTGATAAATTAGTAAATATTAATGTGATGTGAAATAAAATAGTTTTTGCCCACTTTTCCTCGCGAAAAAGCAGAAATTTTGAAGAAAAATGACGAAAACATCATTTTTCTGGTACCCACGTGACCGCCATCTTGAATTTTCCCATGATCCTCTACTCGTGGGGTTACGTAAATAGGCTCAAAATCACCCCAATATGATAGTTTATAAAGCCACGGAGTGCCAGCTCTCAAGTATTTGTCGTTCCAGAGAAACCGTATAAAGTTCAGGCCTGGTAGGGTTAACCTGGGCTGATCCGATGCCATGGTTTCATCAGTTGTTACGTTTATGAAACGTCTCCGACTAAAATAGCTTCCGCAAACACTTCACCAATCACTGGCATTTAATTAATTATTTATATCGTATTTTTAGTCCCGTTCCAGACACATAATTTGTCTAGGAGTATTCTGTTGATATTGCAGTGTTCATTATATTTATATCCCTAAGACGACGTCAGTACGTAATTGGGAGAGAAAAAAAATTACACGTGGTATCTTCACCGGGGATGGTAACACACAGACAAGATCATAGAACACTTGAGAGCAATCTTCATCACCTGGCACGTGGAAAATCCATCTTTGTTCAATGGGGTTCAATGTACTTTTCATCGCTTTGGAAATGGGCAAAAACATGAGAAAACTTCATAAATTTCGGAGCATCGCGGGACATTTTTCATCTTGAACTGATCGATCAATTCCCATTTTCCACAAATCACGTTATATTATTTTTGGCGGGTAGAAAATACTGAAGCAAAGTTAAACGAATCATGGAATTTCAGAAAAGGTTGACTGAATGGATTATAGGATTTTCCAGGCGAAACCAGTTTACGATGAGAAGTAGATTTATTGTCTGGTCCGCGCTAACTTCGCCTCTCTTAAGGTAGGTGCACACAGAGCTTAGTGCCTGCGTGATCGCAGCCGCAAGACTCTTTGCGAGGACGCAAATGTCTGTGTGCACTGGAGACCGCAGTCATTTAGTGCTTGCGTCCCGGGGCGCAGTCGGAATCGCAAGGATCAAAATGATTTGATATTTGTCGGAGCCGTATTCGCCGCAGCCAATCAACTGTAATTTATTGACGGTAGCCATTTTGTCTGTCAACCTCGTTTCCAGGGGCCATTACGCGCAACCTCCTTCCCAGGGGCCATTCCGCTTTTTTTACCTAGGGACGACGCTGGCTGACAAGGATCGCAGCAATTATTGCGTCCTCGATGTCACACATGATCGCAACAGTCTAGAGGATTGCGTCGTCGCATGACTTTGGAGGGATACGGCTTGCGGCTGCGATCACGCAGTCACATTCTGTGTGCACCTACCTTTAGGTTCATGTTGTATGGCTTCAGACTCCCGCACGACGAGTATGCACGCGTCAATGAGAGTGCCGCCGCAGTGCCTGTAGGAAAATACACAATGCATTTCTCTGTCACACATTTCCATACACACATTGTATAAGTTTAGAAATTTCATCCTGCAATGACATTGCTTTTTCGATTCCGTATATAGATCAAATACAGAATGACTATTTACACACGTGTTCAGACGATACCACATTGTGGTAACCCTCGTGGTAAATTAAAAGCTGGCACCTACAAGTTGACCTCTGCGACCTAGCGCCAACAACCTACCACCTATACCACCTGGCAACCAAAACCTATAACCTGCCACCAACAATTTTATTGTAGATTATATTTACTGCAGTAGGAAATGCTTGTGAAGGCCGCTCAAATATATGGAAAATGTATGGTGAATGATTGTAGCAACCATTTAACATACATTTCCAATACATTTAGGCCTTAACATGCATTACCCATTATATTAAATATATGGTAAATACAACTGTTTTGTAGTGTTTCCACGTCCATAGTCGAAAGACCTAATTCAGAAGATACATAAACCACAAGACAGCTTTTTTGTACCAGAGAAGTTTCCAATGAATCTGGCAATACATCATGATGTTCTAATTGCCAAATCCGTATCAAATATCTATATTCGTTTTTCCGAGTGAATTTCCAAGTGGTTTGCTCGTATTTTTAGTATCAGTAATACTTTGGTTGTGATTGTTCATCCATGGGCAAAACATAAAGATCTTGAATGGCACGATGTAGGCACGTGACCTAACCCCGGGTTAAGCGGAATTGAACACGAATTACAAGATGTAGCGCCAAATATCTTGCACTATATCTTGTATATGGTCGTACTTTTCTATCAATGTGTGCTATGAGTGCCGCGTTGCTGGCCTTCCGGTTCTGGGAGAACGTACAGGAGCTCTGTCTTTCATAATCTTTCCGCTGTCATGCTTGATGCAGAATAGTTATGACAATATTATGTTTTGGTGATTCGCAAAAACGAAAATCGCCTAAGAGAGAGGTTCGCAGGATATAAAGCTTCATGGGTCTATTATAATTGGCAACATTAATAATAAACTGTTTGTTTTTACTTGACGTATCTAATGCTAGCTTGCGCGTGCGTCTCCAAAAGTTTCATTTCTCTGGAATTTTCATTTAATCTCGTGACCAAGTCACAGGATCTATGAAAGTGACATTATTGCCATGACATCACAACTTAGGAGTTACCATCTCACCCAACAAGAAAAAAGTCCTATGGCGCTTGAGAGTTTTGAGAAAAAAAAATTCATTGAATTCCAGGACGAACGAATACATTTGATCAGTAGTTATGGCACAAAGTGGAATGATCAGCATCGATGTTGTTATTCATCGATGTTGTTGTTGTAAAAAAGAAAGTAAAGAATGTTATCGGTGTAGATGAAAGAAACGTATGTGTAATGATACTTTTATACGGGCGGTCCAACTCATTATAAGCCTTTCTGTCCGCATCATCTGATTTCATCATACATCAGTCGTGATTATATGGTCGGATCACTAACTATTAAATGACAATAATATAATACATGACCGATCGGCTAGACAAATAAAAATTGCTTTTTCTCGTATCAAAATATTCTCTAGCAAATTATGTTGTCCTTTGTTACGAAACATGATACCAAAGCAAACAAACCGTTGCGATTCATCGTCGTAAATGCGGCACAATATTATTAATGCCCTATTTATGTCGATTTAATGGTATTGGGGGGTGATATATTACAGTTGGCATTGGGTTTCAATCGAAACTCGAGTTGATGCATAAAAGAGTTGAAGAGAAGACCGAAAATATTTGTAATATGCGATGAATTGGGTCCCCTCGATGGGTCATAATGTTTGACAAATGCATCAAATGGCCTTTATGTATCCCTTGTCGATGGCATGCGATACCTGATGAAGACGAAAAGAAATATGGTCTTAATGGCCATGGAAATGTTGATTTCATAGAATTTCTTCCAGACTACAAATAGAATCACGATGTGTCTGACTAGGCAATTGATTAGCACTGTAGAGACCAATATGACAGGCGTCAGTCGGACATTGGACAACCATTGTCCATAATGAATGTATGAGTCGAATTGCAATACATCTGTTGTATAACAAGTGAGAAATGACTACATTGTAGTCAAAACCTGCGGCAGTGGCAATAATACAGTGAAAGACATATCAGCGGAGGTAGTGGTAATGGTAGAAAAAACAACATCTGCCAGTGTTTTCATGCCCAGGGAAGTAATTTTCAGCTTCTAACCCACAATTGTAGGAATTGCGTAATAGGTCTGATCCCATATATATATATTCACTTTCCCCGTTCAAAATCCAACGATTTTGACTGGTCCATGCCGTCTATACTGAATTGACAGACGAAGTCACAATTATCGGTTTGGCAATGTCTTGGTATAAGTATCGTGTATGCCAAATTTCAAAACATTCGGTTCAGCCGTTGATTTTTGCAAATCAAAAAGGCTTTCAAATATTTGGAATCCAAATAAATTTCAAGGGTTTAGTCATAGCGCAAAAATCTACGCTCTTCAGTCTCCCTTCTCGCTTACGTTGCCGAGCATAATGGAAAGTTTATATTTCCTTAATTTTCAATGAATTTAGTATCAGGTCTATCACTCTGATCTATGAAACTATGGAAATATGGGGTTGAAGGCTTTATCAAACTGTCCAAGAGGCATAATGACACTTTTCACTATTAAATTAAGGCCTGTGACAGTCTTGATATTCAATTAGAATAATTAATTAAGTTTCTGTATTTGCGTGTGTTATCACCTGCAAACTAAATACCTTGACACTATTTTCCATGCAGCGAGTCAATACCAAGACATTAACTATTTCATTCTTAGGAAATATCATCTCATCTGACAAGCTCGACCTTGCCTTTTCGAAGGTAATTTAAGTGGGAAATGTCAGGGCTAGTTCACTAAACAAGGTCTGTGTGTAAGAGAATGATGTCGAATTCTCGTTATTATCTTTTGGTACATCAAATTATTGCATTCACGAAAATGACTGCCAAGTTAACGTCAATATGAAAGGTATCTAAGTATCAAAATCAACTCAAAAAACCTCTCCTGGAAATCAAGGCCCTAGCTTTTGACAACGAGGACAAATAGATCGCTTTTATGGTCAGCATCTGCTAATAAATGACGTCCTTCCATTCGTAAAACTGATTGACAAAGTAACGTAAATTGTGAAGTATAGAACGAGTAAATTCTAGCAGAAATGGGCTCTGACTTGAGAGAAAGATGTCAAATGCAATATGTTTCTGCCCATTCTGCTGATACACATAAGTATTGAATTTACGGGAGTGATTAATGCTAATCTAAAGGGATTCTGAGTGCCGAAGAGGACAGGAACATCAATACCAACGAAGCAAGGCCCTGGCTTGTGAGAATGAGGATAGAGAGGCTGTGTTCCGAAAGAGGATCATTCAAAATAGCTATGTGCCGAATTTCATGCTTGTAACCGAAAGTGCGCAATATAACTGCACAACTATGATGTATTGTTCGCGCACAGGGTTGTCTAACTCATTAAATAGTCATTTCTGTATTATAAAACCAGTTGCGGATAAAGTCAGTTTTGAGTATTATCAATGAGTCGGTATAGGCCTAGCTGAGACAGTAAGTGCAGCTCCAGGGATTGGAGGGTCATTGTTTCGATTCCCACAGAGGGTTAAATTATTCTTTCTTTCAAAACATATATCCATATATGCTAATTGCTTGAGGGGTAAAGTTAAACATCGTACCGAATTGTCATTTCTATAAGTGGCATCTTTATTCGGCGAAAGTTGGTGAGTTGTTCCCTTACTTCTGAATCGTAATTGTTGCGTTTGTTTTTATGATGCATGGTCTATAATTTGATACCAAGTATTATCCGATGTTAGTCATAATGACAATGCGTTACTTGTCTACTTCTCACCAATTTGTGATTTATCTAGATTGGGTAGATAAAATGATTACTAGAAGTAGTGACCTTATTTTTCTACTTACTAAGACAGTCGCCTATGACTGTATGCAAATTAGCTGAACCACTGACAAGGTTGCGTACATGTACCTACTGTTCAGTGAAAATGTTGATATCTGAAGACAATGACTGATGTGTCGATCGACAGCTTTTAAGCGACTCAAGTTTCGTATGTGTTGACGTACGAGAATTGAAGTCTGAACGAAAATCAACGAAGCAATAATTCATTCCACCGAATATAGTCGCAAATGAATTCAAACGTGTCTGAAGACAGCAGGGTTGTCATGTGAGATCGGAGGTTGAAAAGAAAAGTGTGGCACTCTCTTAGCGCATGCGTATTTCAAAAAGCCACAAGAAGAAGAAGAAGAAGAACAAGAACAAGAACAACAACGCGAGCCTCCCGTAGACCTGCGTGCCACAGGTAAAAATGTCAGCTGCACCATTCGCCTTGAAGAGACAAACATTTTAGTGGAAACAGAATTTAGTTTCGTAAAATTGAGATGCGGACAACATATTGTCAAATGACGCGAAATAATCACAGGTTTCGAAACCGATAGCATCAAAGATCTTGTATAGTTTAAATATTCCGTTATCATCATTTTCAAATAGTCTCAGAGAGTTCAATTGCAACTGCGATAGCCTCTGACTGTGATTATCCATGTTAACATCATGCACACATTCACTCACCAAACGGTCTCTTGTCCAGCACGAAATATGGCACCAAAGATCTTATCTGCTATGACTGCATTTCTCATCATTTATAGAGAATATAGAGTTGAACACCCACCCCATTTTCGTGAACCCGATCATGGCAAGATTATTGACAGACAGTTATCAGGTATGTCAGGCAGCAATGGCCGATGATGATTGGTAGACCTTTGTCGTACAAAGCTCGTAGTAGCGAAATTCGAGTTACCAAGTAGCTGTGATTAGTCAAATGTTTCGAAATCTATGATATCCAGGTACGTATTGTAGGAACTGGTTATTAAGCCAGCAATAATTGCAATATATACGCTGGGCTGACTATAACCCGTACATTCACCAGCGCCACATATGCACGTCACATGATCAAGGTCAAACGCCACTAAGACGGCCTTTATATGTAGTAAAAAATCTGAGTACATCTTGAGAAAACTATATTCCCTATTATTCATGGCCACAAATAGCTCACCACGCCAGGTAGCCTGGATTTTCCTCTCAAACATATAAAATTTCAACATACATCACCATTTTTTCGAGAATGGGCAGAAATAAGGTCATTTCGCCCGACAATATTACACCGAATTTGCGAGGCGGACAATTAAACTTACTTAGTTTTTTTCCTATTAAATTAATATACAATATTTTTATATTTTTGAGAATTGGATATTATAGAAACATTTCAAAATATATCACAAGTTCTCGCCCAGTCAGATATATTGACCAATCAATGTTCGCCGGAAGTCAAGTCCTGAAAACAAAGTTGGTTCCAAAAACTGCATTGGTGGTTTGTGAGCTCAATACTCATATACGGTACATGAGACAAAATACTTGTTAGTTCAGGGTACCTAGTTAAATTGAAAATTTCATTTAAATGGTGAGATGATTTAGAATGACAAAATCGCGACGGAGGACTTGTTCAAGTAACTGTGTTTTGGAATCATTGAAACGACAAGTGGACATGCATGGTGCGGGGAACAAGATCATTCATGCATCATCTTGGGACCCCGAGTTTCCTCCATATCAATGCGATTAAGCTGAGCGGGTTATGATGTCGTCTCCCGGTGGCGTATACCCCACTAAACTCATAGACTGATTATTTTAGCTCGGGCGGGCAGGATGAGCGCGTTGTCATGTTCGCCCGTGCATTAGCACATGCTCAGCTTCGTAATGCGTTGACTCATGCCGATTACTCTTAAGTTTCGCTCGCAAAAACATGACTGTGGACAAACTGACTGACAGGCTTCTTAATGAGAATTTGAAACCACTCCCAGAATTAGGAACATGTGGAAAAACTTGATGATGATGATACTTCATCGTATTGCTGCAGAATCGAATTCTTTTTCTGAGCGCTAACCCAAAAGAAACTGTAATTGCTGGCTTCTGTCTAACCACCTGACACGCGCTAATAGCCTTCAGTGGCGACGCCGTAATTATAGTGACAACGTAATTTAACTTGAAGCATGATATCCCAATTAACACATATCATTTCGTCTGTTTTTTTTGGATCAAATCTCAACATGCAAATGTGTATGGCTGGTAAGACCATTGAAGATTTTGTCATATTGTGACGTTGAATCATTGAAATAAATGATCAGGTTTGGGATTGTAAAACATGGTGTACTTTAAATGGATTCAATTTCAATAGCATACGACCGGTATATTGTGAATCGACTTTACGAATTCTTTCACTCGAAGGATGAAATACAAGAGTAATTTTGGGGGAAGTTCAGAGATTTTGAGGACGCGAACCATTTCTGGGGTCACTCTTCAGGTGACATGGAATGATATGCCACAGATCGTTTCTGGTGACATCGAAAGCTGGAAAGTAACGGATATCACTCACGTCGTGACTGAAGTTTTAAAAACAGGGTCACTGTATTCTGCCGTGGCATCAAGAAATCGAATGAAGGAGGTTTCGAACTGATTATGAGGTCGCTAGTCTTCAGGCGATATCGCGAAATGGTCAACATAAAAGGAACGAACAGTGAGAGTTAGGCGACATTTCAGAATATTTTACGATTAGAATCACTGCGACGTAGTGATACTTACTACTAGTCCCAGACTTCATTGGAAACATATCGGTCACCATCGGGGATGTTTTCCAGGAGACCTCGCTTGAGACTGAATGATGGACAGTGTACATTTCCTCAGATAATCCAGCTGCCCACTCAGTACTGACTGTCAAACTTTGAATGTTCAAACTTTCTTGTAGCCTTCGGGAATGAACCGATTTTCGCTGAGGATACACCGAAGACGGCGCCCAGATGCGACCAGATCATTGAGAACTGGATAGCAGAGGCACAGCGTCACATCAAGAGGCTCAATGAACGATCTGATTTTGTGGTCCCCATAAGGAAACCCAGATCTATGAGCTTCAAATGCAGAGTCGGCTATTTATCTTGAGTTTTTCCAGAAAACTTGCGAACAGTGTAAACGTTAAGAAGAATGGACCACCCTTACAGTCTCCACCAAGGTGATATCAGGGATTGTCACTTCTCGAACTTTATATGGATATCATCAGCTTTAGTTATTCCTTTTTCCAAATTCTGGATTGTAATGTTTCAGGGTCACTTAGGTTCTTACATTACCTGAACATATGTCGCCTAGTTACATTGTTGGGGTCTGCGTACAATCTTAACAACTTCCAGTGATGTCAAAGGCGCAGAATTGAACTTTGGGTCTTGTATTAGTATATGTTGTGCTTTTCTAGGGTTCGTGGATTATATGCGAGTCTGAAATCTGTATTCGATTGTGATCAATCTGGTAATATATATATATATACATCCTAGGAACGATGTGCATTTGTTCGCAGTATGACGTCACCTTCAATTCGGACTAACGAAACTCCTGTTGTATAATGGTGACTTTATCCCTCTCGCATATATCCACTGATTTGTTTGGCTGAAAATCTTGTCCGGCGTCTGAACGGAGTTCACTTGCAGTGAAAATGAGGCCATTTGATAATGTTTCACTAAAGTCTCGCTGAATATCGTGATCTCACGATAGACCCGAATTTGACATTGAAACTGCGTATACATATCTCGCTTAGTAGCATTTGCTAGATCCTGTGTTAAATGTGATGATTTTAATCAACGTCACAACACATTGTTGCAGAAACTTATAAAACAGGGCTATTCCACCAAGCGCCTCCACTCAAGTTTCTCAAATTTGGCGATACATATCGCATGCTGATAGCAAAGTACGAACGTAGCGTGCAAGATCTATGGCGCTACGTTTCGTAACTTGTGTCTAATTCCGCTTAACCCGGGGCTAGGGGCCGTATGGTACATAGGAACACATGTACTTCAATATCGTCATGGTGCTCATATGAACAGTCACAATCAAAGCGTGACTGAGATACATCTTCTTTGGATAACGACTCTAAAACGAATATTATGGATTAAGAATACTGATCAGCGATACGGATTTGATATTTTTGAAACATCATGATGTCTTGCCGGCATCATTGAAAACTGTTGACCGCTTCTCTCTTGCAGGAAACAAGCCTATGTTTATGTATACTATGATTGTCTTTTTGAATTTGGTGCTAATACTGTTATATGGAAAATGGAATAGGTCTTCGGATTATGGACGCAGATATTCTCTAATGGACGACGGCTGGATTATGAATGACGGACTAGACGCTTGTAATGGGAAGACTCGGCGGCTTCGAGCCCCTCCAACGCCCTGCAAAATGACATGAAGTCTCTGACGCCCTGCAACATGCCATGGGGAGACTCGGCGGTTTCGAAGCCCCCAACGCCCTGCAAAATGGGCAATTGTGCATGGGGTCTAACCGCCAACGGACAGCGATCGATATTTGACTGCTTGCCTCTCCAGGGCTCGCGATCTAGATACGTTTCGTCTTGGAAACGGAATAAGTCATCTGAACGCCAGCGTTGGTAAAATATTACATACAACCAAAGTCCTCAGACTCACTTAACCAATGGATAAATGAGTCTGAATTTAGTCTATCGCTTTGTGAGGGCCCACCAACATTGCAAACATTCTTCTCAATGCCTTTGTTCTGTTACTTGCAGAAACATTAACTATAATTGGTAAATTATCTATTGTTTCGGTTTCATCCGGAATAAAGCCCAGTTAGAACAAACAAATTGACGAAACATGGTGCTGTTGCAGGTATAGCCGCCTTATCCGACATTCTGTATCCACCCGTCGTCCATTAATTAATTTCCGGACCCGGGTGTGAAAAGGAATAGGACCCTACCCGTGGGGTTCGCGGGTGTGAAAAGGAATAGGAGCCAACGTCGTGATATGACTGAAATATAGTGGAAAGTGATGTTAATGATGTCCGCTGCTGGTAAATCAAAGTAATTTACTTTTGAATAATGTGTGTTGTTGCATTCATAATTGTGTAATATGAGGGGAAAAAAGATAGGTTGGTTTGCATATTTTAGATGTAGGCAACATTAATAACCCAGAAACATAGGGAATATAGCCATAGTTTTGAAGCGTATTCTTGAAAAATTCATATAATTACTATTTATTTCTTTCTTATATATTCTAACTGTTTGCAGATAATCACAATGTCTATCAAAATTTACCAAGTCGGATGGATGTTGCTGTGAAAAATTCTCAGCTAGAAGGCTTTTAAAAAAAAATCCCTGAGATATCGATGGAAACAGTGAAACGATGAGAGCCTCTACCATTGTTCTAACAGAACCAATCGCCGTTAGAGAGTAGCATGGTTGGTCTATCCATGGATTTTACATTGACAATGTAAAATCCATGGTCTATCAAATCCGAACCATGACGGATAGCTTGTACACCACAACGAATACCAGCCACTACAATCGGAAATAAACCGGAGCGCATTCGTGAACTCATGACCTATCCAACATGCCCATATTTGAAAGAATTGAGCAACAGGCCATGTCTCGTATATATATTTCGTCTTCTTCTGGTTTCGTCTCCTTCTGGTTGTCAGAGACGACCTCATGTTGTTTCCTCCAGGACTTCAAAGAGTTTGTCCTCCAGCTTTTTCTCCGCATAAACTGGGCCTCCATGTAAATATACAGAGATCTCACGAAGGTGGCGTACTGTCCCAAAACGCCGTCCTTTCAATGGCTGATATTATAATGGACGGTTCCAGTAATAACGGTTAAGCGCTCATCTGAGTGCAGTGCCTGGTACGGAGTGTACAGACCTGCCTTATGGAGGATGGGGAATAGTCACGTACAAACCTATTTCGGAATCAAGAGCACGGCTTGACTCTCTTGTACTGAGAAATCATCCATTTATGGAATTGTAGCGCCGTGGGTTGTGTCCTCAACTGCCTTGTAACCATTATTGACTCGTCTACTTTTGCCGATGAGATGCCTACAAATCTCCGCGCTCAGCCGCTCCAGTTCAAGGGGATGTTTAATTTCGTTTCGTTTACTTAGAGACGGGACTAAGTCTATTTACAAACAGTGCTTAGTATCTAATTACAAACAATGCCATTGCAATAATCTATAAAAAGGTCTGTAGACAAATTGCTTTTATCGAATTTTCCCGTGGACTACATCCTAACTATGGCACTTCTCAGCAGGCGTCGTCATTGATCGTTCGTCAGAGGTTAATAGAATATGGTGGTTAAGCGGTGATACGGCTGATTTCTTAAACCTACCGATATCTGTTCAATACAATACGATATATTTGCGCATGTAATCGTTATCCGGAAAGACTAGCTATTATCGACATTGAGTGGTTTGGAGTTGATGGCAAATCTTTTACCACGGAAGTGAAAAACATAAAAAAAAACACATTATAATTTCGTAATCTATATTTTTGTCAGGGAAACATTGCTCGTCAAAATGAAATAGTTACCGAACTCATTTGGCAAATCGTTATTGGTTCTTGGTTGAGTTGAGAACAATTCCTTAACTGTTATATTTTTAGAACAATTTCATATCGGTTATTTTTAAGAACAATTCCATAGCGGTTATTTGTTGGTAACAATCCCATAGTAGTTATTTGTTGAGAACAATCCCATAACTGTTATTTGTTGAGAGGAATTCCATAACTGATATTTATTAAGAAAAATTCCATAACGGTTGTTTGTTGAGAAGAATTCCATATCTGTTATTTGTTAAAGTGATCGTAAACCCTCAAGTAAAGTTTCCATCAAATGAAAGACCATTGGAAACAGTGTGGGAAAATATTTATTTTAATTTTTTCACGATTTTATTGCACAGAGTAAACTGCGATTAAAGCATGGTATTCTATGGTGGTCTGTTGCAATCATATTTAGGTCCAGTGACGTCACACTGCCTTAATACATATATTTCAAACTTTGTATGGACTTTCCAATGCTTGATTCAAGCTTAAGGTGTGTATACTTTGAGTTTCAACACAGACTCACTGTTCCAATGTGCATGTTTCACCAAGATCTGAGAGATGGTGACTCATGAGTGTCAAGTCAGTTTGAATCTTGCATTTAATTTTCCAGATTTTGGAACATGAACATTGGAACAGTGAGTCTGTGTTGAAACTCAAAGTATACATACCTTAAGTTTGAATCATGTATGGTTTTTGTTGAGATCCTTGTTATATTGTCTTGTCAGCTGCTGTATTTGGGAACCGTCAGTGACATCTGTCTGCTACATACTATTTCCAAGGATCTCCAGTATGTTATTTCTTCCCGGAGGTTCCCGACTATTGCAACATCAATACGCAACACAAGAGCGCGGCTGGGACTGCTAGTAAGTAAACGCAACATTAAAAGGGTGATGGGGGCCGGCGTACTGACAAGAAGTCATATGCATATTTCTAGTCATATGTATATCCCTGTGATGATTTTATCTCAGTCCCGCTTTTATTATAACTGTTCATGTGGTCACCATGAATGACATGACCACGCGGCCCCTAGCACCGGTTTGAGCCGTATTAGACACAACTATTTCAGAGCGATGATGTAATAGACCTATCAAGTTGCTAAACCCATCGTTACAGGCTTTCCGACACATCGCTACAGTGTTCGGACACCTATATCATCATAGAAAGAGAACTGTATTCCTTCAACTCTGCAAACTGTTTCTTCTTGTCAACTGACAGAATGTAAGCCTGTCTATGAAAGACAACAAAGAATCGTGAAAATTTGTAATGATATCAAATGACATTAATCTAGGGAGAAGATATATCCTATCAATGTTGATCACGGCGAAGACCATTCTGGTCTTGATCAACTCACCTGTAATTTAAAACATCTTCAGTATTGTGAGTTATCGGTAATTCTACTGATTGTTGACAATTCCAAGGGATCTCAACTAAGAGGTTTCTACCATACCCATCTTCTGGTAAATGTGAACGTACCAACCAAATGGTGACCTTGTATGAGACATTATCCAGCTCCCGAATTGAATCTCAAAATAGGTTTGTGAATTCTGAGTTCATACCCAGATTTCTCATCCCTGTCAGCTAACCTGGCGTTTAAATCTACCATCCTGTGAACTGTTCTTCAACATCTCTAATTTGACAGATAAATCCATAATCCACAAATTTAGAGAGCGAGCATCGTAGCACAATCGGGATTTGCTTGACTTGCCAGTCATATAGGCACTATAAGCTTTGGCAAAGCACTCTGCCCTACCCTACCCCAGACTTCAATATAGCCGTTGCTGATCTTGATTATAAGCTTACTGACTAATGTTTTTGAGAAGATGAGGAGTTGGGGAAAATAAACTGTGGGTGAAGTACTGCTATCATAGGAATCTTCCTTAAAATTACCCTTGAAGCGTGTGCAGTCATTGGATGTATCAATCCCATGCAATAATCATGGCCTAACAGGGACTGCTACATCCTTATCTATATGATTTTGTGATAAAGTACCTTCCTATCTCGTTTACATACAGGTAACGAGTTCAAATCTAGTGGTATATCGTGGTTCTGTCAGTCCAACACTAGTTATGACAATGAATCGGCAACTATTTTCAACGAAGTGATAGTGACTGATCAAACCAATAACAGATCCAAAATACAATGTATTGTCAAGAAGTTTCCTTGGCAACACGAAGGATTCGATAGCTTTGGAAGAAAGAAGGTTGGTGGTGTTGGATCACCGAGCTATAGGATTAATGGAAGAATTGAAGAAGCTAACTATCCTGCTTCTGATCCATAATGCCATCGGGCACAATTAAGTAGTTGAATCTTAAACAGGATAATAACTTGACTTGGGTAGTGAATTGAGAATGGGCTCTCAACTTGTAGGATCGATAATCCCAGAAATGTTATGTTAAAGAGGCCATTTTCAATTATTCCTTTCTCATTAAAATGTTGTGGGGAATTTCAACAGTTGTGGCCTCACAAAAGCTGACATTAATTTGTTTATTGAATAATAGTGCATATTAAACGTATAAACTTGTTAAGTGGCTGTAGTGAGATTAACACTGGACTCGTATCTGTTTATTTCATTATTGTTAATTGCAGGCATGCTGTGCTCTCAAATATTGTCAAATTGGGGATATGATTTTATAGTGAATTGCCTCCTGTTATAATTATCGTTATAAAAGACGCAGAACTATGTTTAATGAGACTATCCGCGCCCCTTCATGCATTCCTCAGTTCAACATAGAGAATGACCACTTTGGTAAAAAAATAATCTTATCCCAGACAGATATAACGCATTGTCCTCGACTATGTAGGCACTGGGAAGATATATTTTTGTCGTTTAGAAAGTGATCGTGTGACAGTATTTTCGTAATTTTAGGATTACACTATCTTAGAATAGCACAGATTCTAGCGCTGAAAATTGGTCGTGTCTCATGCGGGATTCGAACCAGCGACCCATAGAGTAAGGCATCTAATCGCCAGCATTACGATGCGAAAAAAATTGTATTGAAGCCATTGTAGCACCGGAATTATGAAAGAAAATAACATGAATTGTGTTAGAATCAACACTAAGTTTCTGCTGAACTGGATAAGATTTTGTGTTGATATATGAAGTTAAAAAATAAAAATAAATAAAATCATGTTCCCCCAGCACAAAACTGTATTAAAACAACCCAATTTTTTGCACAGTGTATCAACCTCCCCACAGCGCATGCTCCATTTCGCAGGCGCCATTACCATCCCTGCCACCAATAGCGGAAGTTACTACGTTGCTATGACGTATAGGGGAAACCAACCAACGCACGGTACAGTTTGAATCCGTCCGAACAACTCTTTTAGTGTTGCACACGAGCGAACTACTTTTCATATGCTCTGTCCAGATAAACAGGGAAAGTTATCTCCAGATAATTCATTTTAACGCTAGGTCATCAGAGGTATGCAGACTTGAAAAGTAATCGAAATGTTCGGTAAACATCTATTTTACTATATATGATGTCACTTCCGGCGATGTGCGCGAAGGCCCCGAATCCGGTCCAAAAATCTGACTGGAGGCTGGGATGTTATTAGACCCCCAGCGAGGTGGTTGACAGTGTATATGTCCCACATAAAATAGGAGGCAGCACACCGGTAGCCTTGAAAGCGAACATATAGTACCCCCCGGATGAAAGTGTTGACCCAGGCTGAATACGTAGGAAGATATTTTTTTTTTTTTGGTCATTTAGAAAGTGATCGTATAACACTATTTTCGTTATTATTGCGATTACACTATGTTAGTATAGTGCATGCGGGATTCGAACCAGCTACCCCCAGAGTAGGGAAACCAATCGTCAACACAAAACTAGTGGTATACGATCACATTCTAAATGAAAAAAAAATCAGCTATGGGAGCTGTGTCATTACGTCAGAGGGGTACTCTATATGTGCGCTTTGAACACTATCGGTCTGCTACCTCCTATTTTAGTGAGAGACCCGTTGGCTGAGTGGTGTAGATCACCGACATACAGTGCTGGCGATTAGGTACCTTACTCTGTGGGTCGCTGGTTCGAATCCCGCATGGGACTCAACCAATTTTCAGCGCTAGAATTTGTGCTATTCTAAGATAGTGTAATCCCAAAATAACGAAAATAGTGTTATATAGGCACTGTGAGAAGTACTACAGATATGGCATACGGTACCATATCAAATGTAGCGAGAAGAACCATTAACCCCATATATCGGCATACTGGGTATTTGACTATAACGCATGGCTTGTGGGTGAATGATTGGATGAATTTTATTCTCATCAACTCCATAACACGGTGGCGAGAGTTCAACATGGTGGCGAGAGTTCAACCCACTTGAATTGAATAATATAGAATGGATAATCCATGCAAGGTGTCACATTGGACTGCTCTAAGTACTCACCGGTTCAAGTAAACTATACCGAAGAGAGGCATACATTAATAACAAAATGATATTGATGAAAATCAGTCATTTTCCGTAATACGCTTTAACGCTAGACGTCTGAAAACATTTTTCGGAAATTTTAGGCTCTCGTTGATATCTAGAATTTAAATTCCCCGTTATTGGGACTCATGAGAGTTGGTTAGATCCGAAAACGGAAAAGCTGTTTGATATACCTAGGTATACACCGTTCATATCCTCAAGATCAAAGAGAAAGAGTGAATGATTAGTAGTGTATGTTAGAGACAGCATATCCATACACACAGATTAAATCACATTCTGCCACATCGATTGATAATGTCTTAAAAATAATTCATGAAAACTGCCGTGTCCGGTATTCTTCATTCGGATATCACTGATCATTTCCCTGCCTTTCACATAAACAGAACTGATATCCTCATTTATGAGATAAAAGGCTTCAGTAGCCCATAACGAGGACTAACAGTGTATTCCAAGAGAATTTAGAATAATTCATGGCGACTGTCTGGTTGTTGTTTCATAGGTAATGACCATTTCCGCCATTTATCTTCAAAAATATAATGTGGATGCCATCACGCCCACTGGATATAACCTCCGAAAACTTCCCGACTTCCGGAAACTTTCACATATTCAATCTTTCAACAAGCTATCTGACACGCAAACATCTATTTTCATTTTTACTTTTTTATTGGTAAACCCAGTTGGATATTATTTGCAGAATCAAATGCTTGTGATTAATGAGCCTGAATAGGTACTCTCTAATGAAAATGTACTATTCATAATGGACATAAGTAGTGATAATTACCAAATGACACAAGGGTCTGTGTAACCTTGCACAGTTCAATTTTCGTTTTTCGTTTTTCGTTTTCCGAAATCAAAAATTGAAATTTAACCGTCAATGAAATTTGGCCGTCAATTTTCAATTTTCGTTTTTGAATTATCAAAATCAAAAATATAAATATGACCGTCAATTTAAAATTTTTGATTTTGGGATTACAAAAACAAAAACCGAAAATTGAAAATTGACTGCCAGATTTCAATTTTTGATTTTGAGATTACAAAAAACAACCTAAAATTGAACTACTATGCAAGGTTACACGGACCCACAAGCTTTAACTAAGATAAATTTGGCCGTAAATATTTGCGCTATATGCTAATGTGCCATAACACGGCCAGTGCATCATGGCTGTAGACGCATCTCTTGTTTCTCATTGATACACTATCTGGACGTTCTTGCCCAGTGGAAACGGATAATGTTTTCTCATCTCTTTGCTTGTATAATAAACAAGAGTCAAACAGCCAGATTCTGAGACTTTCCATATGCAATTTTCTCCATTCGTCGTTAAGCTGTAGACATAAAGTATCTTTGTGTCCCAATGCATTTAGAGTTTATAAGTTCATCTCCGATTGACAGTACTCTCCAGAAATGAAAAATGCATAAATAGCACAAAATCATGGACAATTGGTGTTATAATGTCTTTCAGTGGGATAACTATTAGCCTCTTATGGGATTCCAGAAGTCCCACTGTTACAGTGATCAAGTGACTAATGGGGGAGTCGGAGACGCGGCTACATTAATAATGCAAATTTTAAAGCGTGCCATTTATATTTCAACAGCCTCGTATCCCTTTTGGGATGCCTGCTCACCAATGCTTGATGCCTTAAAACCCAATTTAGTTGTACGCATCTAAGAGCATATGTGAGATTTTATGCTATCGTTGGGGAAATTACGGAAGACTTCTCTTTCTATCTCTTCTCTCACAACGCTAAGTAATCATTCTCGGCTTCATTATGAAAGCCCGCTTCTATTCACATGGCAGTGTGACTAACGTCACTGCATGGACCTACGAAATAGGGTTTGAGATAATTTAAGTGTGTACTCGAGAGATGACTTGGGGGCCCTGTGTGCTACCACGAGAGAATTTATATAGCGTCTCTAATTGACAGTGGGAACTATTAACTTTTCCAGATGTCACCGCTGGTGAGTCATTAGCGTAGCAACTATTATCGCCCTCAGTTTCTATTACCCTGGAGAATGATCAGCCCAGCAGTACAGCACGAAGTGTTGGGGGGAGAGTCCGAGAGAGCGGGGAACCCCCCCCCCCTCTCGGCATTAGGCAATTTTTCTTAAATTAGCGTAGGGAATGATGCTCTGTCAGAGCAGTTGAGAAGTAAATGTTTGTAGTCCTAAATAAGACAGGAAACTGGATAAGAAACACAAATTTGAAGTGAGAAAGGTCAAGATCAGAGATTTGTTACAATGCAAGAATCAAATCAGGCATCACTGGAGAGCCATTCTCCATGGATATATTTATTTGGCATTCAACTTCAAGGTACCTCATCTGAAGAGAGTACATAATAATAATCAATGAACAATAAAGCACACACGAACAAAATAACAACTGGTTATAGGTTACTGAATTTAAAACACAACGATGATTTTATTATCGATTTCTTCAGTAATAACATATAATAGGGTCATTGTTGTGTTTAAATTTAGTAATTTCTCTCATAAAATCCAGCCATTTTTTATTTCTTTTTGAGGTAGAACATTTTTTAACTTATGACTGAACTGAAGAAATGATGCAATGTTGTATAGGCTGGATATATAAAACGTGCAGTATAATATGCCTTCAATCTCAACGAAATTCCAAGACCAGCAAATGAGTGAAAACGGATACCATCGGAATGTGTGTCAACATTACAATGTAAGTTAGGCTAAAAATAGATTACTCAGGAATCTCCAGTTTAATACTGGATTCAAGTGTACTGTTAAACTAGCCATATTATAGATATCTCATAGTACATGTAGATCTAATAGACTGATTACGACGTACGAGCGAGCGCACACATGCATGTTTACTTTTAATATAGATATAATTAAAATATTTTTTGGAAGCTGACGTTTTAGAACAACAACAACGACCACCGAAAGCCAACAAAAGATTTACCTTCATTGGACCTCTGACGCTTCTGTGAGAAGAAGTTTTCCAAAGTTGCTTGGCGCTTCATGACATTGATTTATAAAATACATGTCAAGTGATATTCGTGGCTCGGTAAAACTTCGCAGCAGACGAAATAACAACCTCCATTCTCCGATCAAATGATTTGCTTCCTTCATGCATCGTGGCATATACAGCTCGCCTGACGCGAGATTCCGGGTTTTCGGTAGCCTTCCGCAATACCACCGGCTAACAGCGACCAGCATGATCACGAGGGTTCCCGAATATTTCCAACAATTTACGGCAGATGTTCGGGAAGCGTGGCGTGGACTATTAGGGAAAACATGGCGGAGCTACCTGGAAACGTATAATGCCGACATATTTTGGCAAGTAAGATTAAAGTTACTGATATTTTCGAGAGCTGGGCGCATCATTATTTTTTTGCTTTAGTGCTGGGCGGCCGAAGTTAGTACCAGGCGCTTAAAAGTCACAGTGAAGAATACAGCCAAGGGTTCCTGATGGGCATGACAGTGCACTCGAGTCATCAATAAATAATAAAAAATTAATTATAAATCAAATTTTCGTCAGAATTCGATCAGCTCAGAACTTGGTAACAATGCCCTAATGCACGTTCATGCTAAAAATCAAGGTTCTAATGTCAACGGTTCTCCTTATTTTGCCGACGAAAGGATTCGGATGGACTGACTGACTCATTACCGGACAATTTGCGATCTGTAGCCTACTTCGTAGGAATAAGGAAGCAAAGTTTCATATGCATCTTTTGAGATCCCACAAAGTAGCAGTTCGATGCGTTGTCATGTATGTTACAAAATAACACGACTGGAACGTTCTGACGATTTTGAATAGCAAGCTGAACAATTTGACCCATGTTTAGTTACCCACCCACTTATTTAATCAGTACGTACCGATATTAATAGACTTCTCTTTTCGTCAATCCTTTTCCCAAATCCGTATTTTTTTTGGTAATTTTTGGTTATCCACAGTTGAAGCTCATTTTCCATTTTACCCCAGGGTACGGCTTAAATGCGGATTATGACTCCGAGAAGGAATTGCAATGGAACAAGGCTTCTCTGGACAATATGTGAAAACACAAAGAGATGTTCAATGAACGCTGTCATCGGTTAGGAGAATTTCTACAATGCTCTATTATTTATAGCCAATATTTGTTCTTGGTGCTATCATTTTCTTAATACATGATACAATGTGAACAATGTGCTGATACGGGGAGAACTATTAGAGGATATGAACGGGCAAGAACCACCCCAAGACATACCGTAATTAGTGTTTTGGGTGTCCGGATGTCGCTGCAGACAAGCGAGATTCCTAGCCGGAAAGACAATTACTATTGAACAGATATTACACCGAAGTCGAAGAACCCGCAGAGGAAATTGGCCCGCTCATGTAGCTACTCTCACATTATGGTCCATCTTAATTTCATTTCCTGTTCATATGGTCGAAATGGATATGTTCCTTTCTTACGCCACCGTTAAGTATGTCTAATGCGTGCTATTTGAAAACATTTTTTTTCTTCTCATGAGATGAGATTTAAGTGATAATGGTATAACCCTGTGAAAAGAAACAAAAAATTCTTCGAGATAATAGGAATTGTTTAGGGAAAATCTATTGCCTTGGAACGCGAGAATGAGAAAAAAGATCCTCATGCAAGTTGTGAATTCTGGCAGTCATGTGACCGTTAGATGGACGGGGGAGTCTCGAAGTCGATTTGGGTGTAAATGGCAGTAATTAGGGTGACTCACGAAGAGTCACGTTAAACCATGTTAATCAAATGTAGAAATTATCCCCCGCCTCCGGCATACTACCATTGTTTAGTGACGTTTTGGGCTCCTGCACCATTACGAATGTTCTTTCATTATCGGGGTTCTAGCCATAGTTCCGCGGAGGACGCGCTTCCGATTTGGCGAATTCGACACGCTGGAATTAATAAAGAGGCTTATGTTCCGGAGCGCTAGTTGACAGTTGATGGAGGAATTGGTCGCCATCTGAGGTTCACGTCTCGTAGGTGAGAACATCCACTTGATGTAGAGAAGAATATGGAAACAGATCAAACGTTCTGAAGTGAAGAGAGTCTGCCAGATGCGATTCGCAAGGGGCCATCGGGCGCCACTGAATACTTCTGACACCAAATGGCAAATGCAATTATGTAAGTCATGACTGGGCCAAACATGAGATGCGACAGTGTCGGTTATTGGAGCGCTCTTCAATATCACACTCTGATCGCTGATTATTGGGTTCCTCGTCTAAAATGTTACACATCTTTGGTACACGCTTACGTAGGTTTTGAACACATGGAACATTTTACGAATACGCTATTCATAATAGATCATGGGATGCTCGAGGACTACCTACATACGTCTAAGCATACCATACAGTATATTTCTTTATACGTCACGGATTGAATTCAATATTGGGCGGTGACGCCATAAATAATTATTCATTTGAAACTGAAATTACTGCCGCTTCTCACTCCTTCGGTGCCGCCGTCTCTAACTTTTCTCTCTGCCATAGACTTGAAAAGGTTTTTTTCGCGGACATTGCCATGGACGACGGCTTGGTATTGGATGTCGAATCTCGCCCGTGCATGTTATGGACCATGTGGTATTGTGTCCATGGTGGCATTTCATCATCATACAGTGTCGCAAACTTAGTAGGCGAGCGGCAGATCCTAGAAAAGGGCCTTATTTTTCGAGTTTAATGCACCCACCCTACACACACCTGGATCATACATCATTTTAAAGCCTATGGTCTCCACTTTTCAGATCTACCTGCAGTACTGTTGAAATGTGGTGCCGTTGCCATGGAAACGAGCTCCAAAAAAGTCGTGTTAGATTTACCATTTTCCTCACTATTGGAATACTTGATAATATGGATAACATAGATTCTTGTATGCAAAGGTTCAAATGATGATCCAAGCGCGAAACTTGACATGAGTAGTCTAATTAGGACACGTTTTCCAGAAATTAATGTTAGCTAACTGAAATCCAAGATGGCGGCTATTATCCAAGATGGCCGCCGAAGGACCCTGCTAATACCTGATTTTGTCAGAAAAAGTGATGAAATTTTACGATTGGAATTATTTTGACCTTCACGTATATACTCTTAGCGAGGGGAAAGCAGATTCTGGTATCTTTGTGTACTTCCAGATATATGTTCTAACATTCCTGAATCTGATGATGTCCCTATTGAAGCGTTGTGCCATGATGTGCCCAATTCGAGTTTGCAGTGTGTTATCATTGACTGGAGTTTTTGCATTAGTGATCCCATTTGATTGAGGTTATGTCTTAGTTACGCATTATTATGTCTATATAATGTCCTTTACTAAAAGATTATTTCCATAATTTGATGCATGAGTAGGCTTATCTTGGAACAATACTTCACCTTAAATTGTGTTTCGGTCTAATCTGTGCCACCTGTTGGCCATTTTGGAATTTCAACAACCTTTACTTATTAGGGTTGATATAAATAAATGGGCTGTTTCTGTCTGTTGGTTGTTAGCAGAATGTTCCGAACTGACAAGGAGTTTATTTGGGATCAATTTGCTCACACTATTCACTGTACCCCCGAAGAACGTTGTACGGATTTAATTATTCAGTGTGCCCAAATAGGACACATGTCGGAAACTGGACCCTGGATAATTTCACCTGGGTAATTAATCCCATGGAGTATTGTAACGCTGGATCATGGGAAATGTCATATCCATTGGGCCACCAAACATGGCAGGCTTATATACTGCATCAAGGAGAATGCTCAATTGGGCTTGATTTTCCACTATGCCCAATTGGAACCCACATCGAAAACTGGACCCAGGATAATGCCGCCTAAGTATATTTCCTGAGAATTATATTCCCGCCCTGAAAATTAGTGCAATTACCTACTGGGTCCCAGGGAATGTTCTGTTGGATTTATTTTCTCTTTTTTTTTTAAATCGAGATCTACAGTTTCACATATTAATGCCGCTGTTGCAGAGGAAACGGGCATAAACGATCACACGACATTCTGAAATGCCTCCTCCAGAAGGGATTGAAAGTAACGTTAATAATAAATACTACATGTCATTGTACAGGAAATTACGTAAATATCTCCAGCGAGACTGGTTTGAACTTGAATGGGACAGTTCTGGACAGGAAACCGGCATGTAAGACACTACCGAATTATCGAATATCTCATCAAGCTCATATAGGTAATACACTAGTAGTAGGGAAAGGACCAATCTGGTCGCATTGAGGCTCTTTCGGTGAGGCTGATGACGTCATGGATAATGTCACTTCCGGTGCGAGGTCACGTCCGGATCAAAGGTCAAAGAGCACTTCCGGTTACGTGCTATCCGAAAATGACGTGGCTTCCGGTGTCAATTGATGCATGCGCAGTCGGTCAGTAGCAGAAAAAAAGCATTTGGGTGGACGTTTTGGGGTCGAGGTGGACCATCCTTGGTTTAAATGGGTCGTGTGAGGTGTCATATTGAAGCACTCGTGGGGTAGCGTCCGATTGAGGTGTCTTGTAATGGAACTGCCATCAATCTGCACATGCGCAGTCGGGTAGTTGTAGAAAAAGGTCATTTGAATGGGCGTTTTGAGGCAGAGATGAACCATCCGTGATCTAAATGAGCCATGTGAGGTGTCATTTGGAAGGACTCGTGGAGTAGAGTCTGACTGTGGTTGCAGTGAAACTGCCGTTAGTCTAACACTAGGGAGTAAGTTCCCTATATTCTGTACCTAGTCCCATACGCAGACAGTTGAGAGAAAGAAAGATCAGCACGTTCACAGATGTATTTTAGTATTCCTCCATCACATCACACCCACACTGGGGGAGCCGCGTTGGGTGTGTTCATATAATAGTATGGCCGAAGATTGACACTCCGAATAGCGGATCCTGATTGGACAGGAATAACCGAAAATATGTCAAGCGGATAAGAGGGACCCTGACAGATGCAACATAAAATGACGGCTTCTGATTGGACAAGAGCAGTCGATGATGCATCTGATACACACCATGCTATTATGTAAACACACCCGACGCTACTGCTGGACGACTGTGCATGCGCGGATTGACAGCACTTCCACTACAGACCACATCAGCCCGACTCTCTCCCACGAGTACTTCAATATGCATTTGGACAGTAAATGGTCCACCTCGACCCCATAATGTCCATTCAAATGTCTTTTTTCTACTACTGTCCGACTGTTCATGCGCAGATTGACGGCGACATCAATCTGACTCTACCCGAAAACGGCTCCAAGATGGCACCCCACACGGCCCGTTTGGATCATGAATGGTCCACCTCGTTCCAAAACCGTCTATTCGAATGCCCTTTACCACTGGCGGCACTTCCATTAAAAACCACCCCAGTCTGATGTTCCCCCAGGTGCGCTTCAACATGACACCTCACACGAACCAATTGGACCACGAATGGTCCACCTCCAGCCCAAAACGCCCATTCAAATATTCTTTCTCTACTACTGCCCGACTGCACATGCGCAGATTGACGGCAGTTCCACTACAAACCACTCAAGTCGAACGCTATCCCACGAGCGCTTTAATGTGACACCTCACACGGCCCATTTGAACCAGGGATGACCCACTTCAACCCCAAAACGTCCACCCAAATGCCTTTTTCTAACCGAATGTGACATCATCAGAGAACAGCCTCAATGCGACCAGATTGGTCCGTTTCCTAATACTGATACTCGCTGGACTATTATATTAAGAGTAGAGTGGGTGAGATTCTGTGGAAGCTAAAACCGCCTTATTATTTCCATAGGTCTACACCATGATTTGCTGGCCTGGATGAACACATTTTCATCATTGGTTGCATTCGGTTGCCCTGTTCTGCTCACTGAAAAGGACATTGAACAATCATACACTGGTTTATTTAGAAGGAAAATCTCATCATCCTTAGTCCTGGTTCATCTGAGAAAGCCGAACCATGACATTTTCGAACGCAACGTTGGTTATCTTAAGACGTACAACACTTTGTTCTCTCTACCACGGCTGATGCAAGAACAGCTATGAGCTAATAAAGTTGTAATCAATTGGCTAGGTGGAGACATTACGGTTATGTTCAGCCCCCTCCCCCTCCCCCTCCCCCTCCCTCGATCATTGAGCTCATTGGCCCAAGACTACCTTTGAATGAAACTGAGGGCTGTTGCTGGTGCCGTTTAATTTACAGTAGTTGAAAGGCGAATTTTTGTGACAGGCGTCCTGGTGGTGTCGGTTTTCTCATACTTGTTTTATCACTTTCGATGACCAAAACTTGTATTAACAGGGATAATCGGCAGCCATCTTGGTTAATTTTCAATGCCAAATGAGTGACCCAATCGGACCATCCTTGCTAAGTTTCATTCTAGTATCATAATTTGAACGTTTGCATCTGAAAATCTCCATAGATTTACCATAGTAAGACAAGCGTTCTGAGAACCTCGTCTTGTGGGATGATCCGCTGAAACTGCTGCAGTATTCAAAGCATATATGTAGAGCAAACTTTCCAAGTAACCTACAGGTATACATGTAAAATTTGCCTAACAAAAACCTTATCATTGGCAAATTACTATGTCGAAACCCTCAAAATTTAAGCAAAAAAATAGTATTTCATCTCATAAACAGCACAGGCTCATTCGCTCATCATATGAAACATGTTTAACAAGTTTCATAATCATCCAATGAAACCTGACAAATTCATTTAACTTTTCAGTACATTTTTGTCTAACAAAAAACACTCTATAATTGGCAAATTACTAAGTCCAAAGACTTTTAATTTGGAAAAAAAAAATCATCTCATAAATAGCACAGGTACATGCTTTAATCATATGTAACATGTGTATCAAGTTTCATAATCATTCAATAAAACTTGACAACTTCAGCAAACTTTTTATGTACACTTTTGCAAAACACAAAACTTGATCATTTTCCATAATTTGGACAAAAATTAATTTTTCATCTCATAAATAGCACAGGTAAATCCTTCAATCATAAGAAACAGGTGTACCAAGTTTCATTATCATCCACTAACAGCTGACAACAGCAGCAAACTTTCTATGTACAGGTATACATGCCCACTTTTGCTAAACAAAAAACCTTATCATTTGCCATAATTTGGACAAAATTTAAATTTCATCTCATAAATAGCGCATGTACGCATGTACATTCTCTAATCATAAGAAACATGTGTACTAAGTTTCATAATCATCCAATGATAGCTGACAATTCTAACAAACTTTCTATGTAATCCCCTACAGATGTACATGTGCAAATTTGCTAAGCAAAAAACCTTATCATTCGATTTTAACATTGGAGCACTCTAGAATACCTGGGTAATGCCGTAACTCACCCTTTTTGTGAATTTTTCTTCTTCTTTTTTTAATTTGGTAAACCAAAAACCTTATCATTTCCAGGGAGGTGATACCGACGACGACATCCTCTTTCCCCCTCTCACAATATCTCCCCTTCACTTCATAAGGCGAGGTAAATTTGAATAATCTAACCTCAAGTCGGGATGTAGTTTCCATAACGGTGCCGCGTTTTGACAATATGGCAGGTGAATTTGAAAAATAAAACGCATAATCCATGTGTATGTAGGTTAGTTGAGGTCTAGTACGTAAGCGTATCAAGTTTCAGTGCCGGAAAGAATTACCGGGAAAACTACCTAGGCGGCATTATCCACGGTTCAGTTTTCGATCTGAGTCTCAATTGGGCATAGTTGAAAAATACGATGCAGTACGTAAGCGTGTCACGTTTGGTGTCAGTAACCCTTGACAGTTTGGAACAATTCATTATAATAATCACAGAGAGTAGAACAACCCAGTAAAACATACAGGTACATATATATATAAAAGAAATGAGATTATAACTAGTATAGTGCTGAAAATACGGGTACAAAGTAGCTCATTCTACCGCCTCATATCAGATCCATATATCTACGAACTTCCCAACCATCCAATCATTTATCCAACCCACACAGATATATGGCAAAGTGACACAAATCCCAATAGATAGTACATTTCCCGGGGTGCAGTAAACATACGTGTCAAGTTCCAACATGGGATGAATTACCCATGTGGCATTATCCAGGGTCCAGTTTTCGACTGAGGCCCTAATTGAGCAAACTGAATAATTAAGCCCGCCGAGACAATCCCCGGGATACATTAAACAGTGCGTGTCACGGTTGGTCCCAAATACAACCCTTGTCAGTTCAAAAAAATCTTTTAACACACAGACAGGAATAATCCACATATATACGTTGTATATTGATCTGTAGTGTTGAAATAGTTGAAATAATGAAATGGCGACCAAGTGGTGTGGATTAGGTCGCAAGACATTTCATTGTGAGGGCTATCTCGGAGCTTAGACATCTTGTTGACGAGTAACTGAGACATAATCTCAGCAGAAGAGGATCGCTAATGCGAAAACTGTAATCACTGATAACACAATGCAAACTCGAATTGGTCACACCATGGCGCAACGCTTTTAAATTTACATCACCAGTGCAGAAATTATAGAACGTATCGCTGAGAGTACTTGTAGATACCAGAATCATTTTTCCCCTGGACAGAAACATATAAATGAACACCAAAATGAATCAAATCGCAAAATTTCAGTTGACTAACAATATTTCATGGAAATGCGTCCTATTTAGAATATCCATGCTAAGTTTCGTGCTTGTTTCGTCATTTAAACACTTGCATTCAGGAATCTATATTATCCGTATTACAAAGTGTTCCATTAGTGACGAAAATGGCAAATCTAACACGACCTATTTAGACCTCGTTTCCATGGCAACGGCACCACATTTTGACAGTACTGCAGGTAGATTGGAAAAGCAGAGACCATCAGCTTCAAAATGATGTATAATCCATGTGTGTGTAGGGTGGGTGCATTAAGTCGTCTCTGGAGGTGCCCTGACCGCTCGCCTATAGTCTTCATACCGGCCCATACCATTCGCGACCGCTCGGCCGATTCCGACCAAGTCATCTGACCTCACGCGTTATTGGTGTAGGGATATTACAGCTCTCAGCTGTAAAACTTGATCCGCGGGTGTGTGGCGCAGCACATACTATAGGATGTGTATCCGCTCACATAGTCATCATTGTACTTCTCCCTTACCGTCTAATTTGCTGTTTCTCCTGGATTTCATTTCAAGACGATCTCCATGGCAACGGAAGTCTTACAGCTGACATCCGCTGCTCGGAGCTTCTGTGCTTGAAAGAATTTCAACACGGATGTCAATAAGGATTCCTGCCAGTGCGGGTCGAGTCACTGCATTTATCCTACATTATTGTTTTCAGGTCCGACATTCATGACAGCTGTGATTACATACAATGTAGATATCAAACAAATACAGAACAGGAAGCTACAACTACAATACAGAGGGGACGAACGAACTGGACAAACTATTGTCGTACATGCAACAGACAGACCAGGGGCAAACATGATCATATCTGTTATATGATCACACCTGAAAATGAGATACTCATGATCAGCACATGCGTGTTTACTCGCGACTGGCTGTCATTCAGTCGTTTAACCTTAAATGCTTTGACAGGTCGAATATACGCTGTAATTTCAAACTGATAAAACGTTTGATCAAAAGTATCTGCAATGTTTCTGCTTCTCATTATATCTATTTACAAGATTTAAATGTGCATTTTCAAAATTTAATTTAAAAGAGGAGAAGTGGTGCTTATATAGAAAAAAGTCCCTTATATGTTACGTTAGTGAAGCTTCAATTCTGTCCCAAAATCTATGTTTCGTACAGCAAAACTACCAAAGTTTTGTACTGCAAACTATGGACTTAATTTCGTATGTTTTTGGCTTTTTCGTGTACATTTTAGCATGGATTTCTTTTTAATTTATCCAAAATTTGAAACCTTAAACCATAATATTTCTATGTAATATCACGGTAGATTTTGTGACTTCAAAAGCCAAAATCAGACGTCAAGCGAGGCTGATTTTCGTCGTTTTTTCGTCAACCCTTACTATGCCAACGGCCTGTCGAGTTTAACGTGTGCACTACACTTGCGTGACCTCTCCATGACCTCTGCACATTGCCTCAGTGATTCGGTCGTGCATAATGAAATCTACATTCATCTCAAGATCGATCATGTTTTTGAACAGTTGAAATTTTTCTGAACTATAGAGATCGTGATACCCCAAGTGAAAATTAGTGAAATTATTGTCCTACCAATATCTTCAGGCCAAGTTTAAATGGGATTATGTTTTGTTCGTATTACTTTTCTTCGGTGGTGAATCGTCGTACCCAATTCCCAAAGTCGTCCAAACGGCCAGCGGGAAAACGGAGAGCGAGTTCTTGATGTCAATGACGCCATATTTTCCAACTTCTTTTACACTTGGAGATAAACATAGATTTCATTATGCTGACTACTGAATTTAAGATACGTTATTCAGAATTCTTTAATGCATACACTTATCACCAATTGTGTACAGACTCTGGCGATTATATCAAGTCTATAAAATTACAGTCTAGGCGTGACTTAATCAACTTTTCCAGGGAACTATATAGCAAGACGAGTTGTTATTGTTGTTTATCGAATAATTTTTAAGAATCTTTCTGCGAGATTTCCTGCTATGTTTTATAATTTCTTGTATTGCTGATGACTGAGCTATTGTGATTTACTTCGAGAAGAATGAACAGATTCTTCTTTCCTAGATTCCTAGGTTTGAATTGATCATTTCTTCTGAGTCGAGGGTGCATGCCCTTTTTGAATAAATTATTTAGCAACTGCACGTTGACGTACACATTTTGTTCCTGTTCTGTCTGTTTGAATTGAGGTGTTTGTTCTCAAATTCACATTTGTCTTGAGCTGTGAAATCTTTGAAGTTGAATATCTTGGAGTTGAAGATCTTGGAGATGAAAATCTTGGAGTTCGTTATTTTGCTTTACCTTAATTGGTGTCAGGTATAATGTAGATGCCAGATTTAAAACCTTGGAATTTGGCCTCAAAATGAGTATTTCTCTTGGTCAGCATAGACAGGGTATTGACTAACATTTTAAATTGCCAGATTCAACAAGTAAAGTCGGACTCTAGTCCGATATGCAGTCCCTACAAGATATTTTATTAGATTATAAAATATCTTGCAGACTAACCAGACTCCTGCTGCAAGTTATCTATGCATTTTTGAATAATTGCATTACAAATACAAGCAATTACAGCCTTGAAGGCAATGCAGAAGAGGTCAGATCTAGGTATTCATACTTTTTAAGTTTATGGATCAACGGAAACCCGACATCGTACTTTAATTTACTTTAAGCGTGAGCTGCAATATAAAACTTGGGTATTTTTTCTGTAGGAAACACAGTTTTTTGCTGTAGCTTTGTTAGCAAGTTGGAGGAATAATATTCATTTTTTGACAAAAACAACAATTGGTCTGATGTTATTTCGCAAACTACATTCCACCGGATTGAACGAAAATTATTAATCATGGGCGTACAGTCTGGCTTTCATCCTTCCTTTCCTTAGCTTGCCATATAGAATACCGCGCTTGACCTCTTAAAGTTTCAGTTTGGTGTGCACGCAGAAGTATTCCAACTGTAATTTTCTACAGTCTTAGTCCGTATCCGTTTCAATCTGTATTCCTACATTTGAGATTAAATCTCATGCTGTAGTGGCGAGTAGACCGACAGACCTGCAGATCATCCGAGAACAAACAGATTATTCCCAATCATTTATTCAAATGAAACAGTACAATCCTGGACCGTGCTTCACTTGTTTCATTCTCTCGTGGATTTTGAATGGACATTTGCATTCAAAGAGTGCAATCGGTATGAGAGATATGACAGATGACAAGATGGTTTGGTTTGACTGTTGTATCAGCCATTGAAGTGCCGTCTGGGCAGCTTGTTGAAAATATGTTGAGTTGAGGAGAGGGCGGGGGGTGTGGAAGAGTGTCTGAGCTCCCCGCGCTACCGGTACCACTTTCAAATGTGGGTGGACATATCACCGATAATCTGATATTGTTGTTTAAGAAAATCAGAACAAACTGAAAATTTACACACATGTGATAATATGCAAAACCGATCAATATATAAATGAAACAGATGCTTCATAATGTTCGAGAACTTCTTCAATTTCTTACTTTAATCGGGAATTAAATTCGATAACATTTAATAGGTAGAAAAATGCGCTGTTTCTCATTATGTAAATTACCTGTTTTGATGAAAACGCATTTCACATTACCCATGTGCACATGTATGGGGTATATAGCAAGACAAGATAGTTTGAACAATATTTACTTTGTAAATTATTTAAAACAGATAGTGGTCAAATCGTAAAAAAGAGGTCGAAATAAGATTTTCGTTGCATCTCCCACCCCACTTCCCCTGTGTAAATTCAGTCTGACCACTGTTTATGAACGAGTATCATCTGGTCAGTTCTAGACCGGATCTACCGTGGTACCTTCACTGTTGTTAGATAAGGATAAAAATCAACTCAGAGATGGGGGTAGAGGGTTTTCCAACCATTTTCTAGTTTTAATCGTTGTACCCGGTATCTATATCTATTCTCGCAATCAGGATACTTTTTATAAAAAAATTATTATTCAAGCTGATGGTTATGCAACAAAAGATACACATCATTTTAGCTGCCAAATACAAATTTACATTGCATATTTTATGGATAACTAGATGGAACTGACGTTTCCTCGGAGATATTCCATCTATATTTGAAATATCGAAAATGGATACATGTCTTTTTTCTTTTATGTAGTTCCATGATTGAAGCCAGATAAACATTATGGGTATTACAATTTGATATATACTTTCCAATTTACACTGTCAAACAAAAACAAATAGTTCAATGCCTTCCCAAAAACTATTATAAAAACAGGTAATTGACAAAATGACGTTAACAATAAGTGGATGGAATATCTATGATGAATAAATTCTGTCAGTTGTCTTGCCAAGATTGCACAAAGAGACCAGGGATACAAGTCTCTATTTCATTCCAGTAAACTGTATCGAAGTTACATTTACAAATACAAAATTCACGGAAACTGGCATCACAGTGGTTCCCGAAATGTCGCTTTTAGCGGACAAGAGAAATATGGACCAAAGTCCGACTGCATAGCATTCCTCTCCCCCCCCCCCCTCCTTTCCTAAAGCAGAGAGAAGAACAGAAACTACTTATATAGGCCTACAAAATAATACGACAGAGACGTGCCAAGAAAACTGAGTAAGCAGGAAGGATGAAGCAGAAGAAAAAGGACCCTCCAACCTGCTCGTCTGTCTGACAAGATGTATCATGCCTTGTGTACCATACACATACTTGGTCCATAGGGATGTAATTTTCATGCACTCTTCAACATATTTTGTTTATCTATGTCTATTTTTTTCATGGCTTGTCGCCAGAAAAAACACATAAAATTAAATCTATGCGACACTTATACTAAATGGAACTTTTTGGCGCACTATCCAGATATTATCATTTGAATTAATATATGAAAGAACTACAGAACAATGTGTGAGGATCGGTTAAAAATGAGGACAAAATATAATTCCGAGACTGATGACGCTATAGTAGCGTTATTAAAGCAGGTACCGGAAGTCTAATCGCTCTATATGAGAAAATGTGAGGCGGTAATCACCCCTACCCCTATTCGGTTGTGATCATGCCATGACCTGACATCAAATGAATGCATGCTGTGGTAAAACGGGCCTAAGGAGAAAGACATGCCTGGGCTAGAATTAAACAAGGGAGATATATCTTTCATGATTATATGCCAGATAACTCCAAGCAGAAGTGAGAGAAGTGAGAGAAACACAGAAAATCGGGAAAAACTTGACCCAAAATTAGAAGAAAAATTATATCCGAGATTATGACTTGATTTTGACGACATAAAACTATAGTTGGAGACATTCGGATTATTTTATCTGAAAGGCCGCCATTCGGAGGTAGCCCAGGGGCAATTCTGAAAAAAAAGAGAGAATACTTTAGTTAAACCCATCAAGCAGAAGCTAGCAACTAGGTGAGGTCATTCCTAGGGTATTCCTGGATATGAAAAACCCGGTTGCCACCTTGAGAAATCGATTTGGTTTTGTTAGAGGTCTCAATAGTCCCTCCAACCATCAAAGCCTATATAAACCATACCGGTGTCATCAGTTTTTCAACACATCTCGCTAAACTCTTCGGTATAAGTCTGAAGCGGACAAGTGTGAGAACGTCAACCTTTCCAGTCTCATAGAGCGTTTTGGGCTCATGTTGAAAGTAGTTTGAATACATAACTATGTCCATAACATCATGGGAGAATTCAAAATGGCGACCCACTGCATGGGGACAAAATAAAATGCCTGTTTTTCGACACATTTTTTCTTACTTTTGTAGCAGTTTTGTACCAAAACTGTTTATATTTCTGAATTTAACTGTACCACATCTTACTCGATCATCTGGAGATCATTTTGACCATATTGTATAATCTGTCACAAGAAGCATCATGAACAAATCCACGAAAACCAACACATTGGATTGTTTTTCTTTTCATTCTGTCTATCACGGTTGTATCAATGCTCGCATTTCTTTTGATCATTGTGTTAAATGCAATATTTGTATTCTTATAAACACAAGCCAAAGTTGATACAATTTCGGTAGTTTTGATGTAAAAGTATGTCATTGATAAAGCATTACTGAGACAGTAGTTTTGACCATATATTCTCACAATGTTCAGTTTTTTTACCTTGAAATTGACCATTGACCTTGATATATTTTTTAAATGCAAATCTTTGATATGTTCAAATGCAAACTGTGTTCAAGACACAAACCAGTATTCATATAAAACAAGTTGACCTTTTGGTCGCAAATTGACCGTTTGACTGTTTTTCAAAATTGCAACATGGTTTATCTTGAAGGGTATGTTTTATAGAAACAATTAAGATGATAGTTAACTTTCCCACCGAGGGTTTAACTAACCCAATTTTCTAGGGCCATTTCTGAGTTCTGAGTAAAATATTGCAAGTTTCAGATCGCTAAGCACCGGAGTGATAAAATTGTGAAGGCTGAAGTACCCCTACCCCCATTTCAGTTAACTTTTCCGAACCAGTAGGAAGCAATCGGGTGCATGTAAAAACCTTATGAACTACCGTAGATATATGCACCGGGTATGATGATGTAATTGCCTGGGAGATGTTGATCGCTCAATAAGCTTCATAAAATCAAACAAAGTCTAAGAGGGGGGAGGGGGGAGGGGCTACAGATTGACATTTTCTCGTGATTCTCTCCTGGATTATAACCACTAGAGCTCATTATATCTAGCAGTAAATTATCTTTGGAAATGATAAAATTCATAAATGTACTAAACGTATTATTATTCAAATATTCAGCAGGTTCGCATTAATATTGCATCCACTCAAGCTGAGTCATATGTGTGTGAAGTTTCAGTCTGCTGTGATTTGCTGTTTAAGCAATGTTTCAACAGTGACACCAATCTGTTACAATAACATCAACAACAACAACAACATCAACAGCAACAATGTCACACTGGCTTACTCCGTGAGTGTCCGTCATGATTTTTATCCCACCCTCACCGTATTTGGTGCTGCTTCAAGCATCGCGTTAATCACAAGCTACTGACTTGTTTCAATCAGTATTTTCTGCATACGATGAGAACCTACAGAACTTGACATTGGAAAATTTGGCTTGCATTATTCATGCTTTACCGATTGCACGCCAACACCAATGGTTTATCGCATGGAGAATTGCATATATCCTTGTATCAGTCAGTGTCCTAGTGAATATTACTGATTTGTTTTGCCTTACAGTTGTTTAGGCACGGGGTCTATTATATCCTCACCATATCTGTATATAATACATGTAAATTCTTAGATCGTCAATGTCATCGCATCCATGCCATTTGTATCACTGATGTCCTGTTTGACAAATGTTCTTGTACTACTAGGCGAACCATATTCTATATTATACTACCAATGCTGTTGTTTTACCTGCGTTCATGCACTGTACCGTCAGAGTACATATCATGATGGTTCAAATGAAGTATCAAATGAATGTATTAACAATTCCCATGTATTCAGTGCCATTGTGTTACTGCTGTCCTTGTATGAGGTGGGCAGCATAACAGATTACCCTGAGTATTGTATAACTGATGTATTTATATAACTACTATTAGTGCATTACTTTTATATTTATATTAGAGCTATCATAGTATTACTGATATCTCTCTCAGGGACAAACTCTCTGTATTACTGATATTTACTTTGTAAATAACTAATATCTATGTATTACGATACGTATTCGTATATTACTAACGTAATTAAATAGCTATAACATTGCATTAGTTGCGTGTGTGTAGTACTTATATATCTGTACTCGTACTACTGATGTACTCATATTACGGATATCTCTGTACTGGTACTACTGATGTACTCATGTTACGGATATATCTGATGGTACTACTGATGTACTCATAGTACTGATAACTCTGTACTGGTACCACTAATGTATTCATATTACACATATTTCTGTACCGCTACTACTGAAGTACTCACATTATGGATATTTCTGGTACTACTTATGTACTCAGTGCTGGTACTACTGATGTACTCATAGCATTGATATCTCTTTGCTAGTATTATACTGATGTACTCATGGTACTGATATCTCTGTACTGGTGCTATACTGATGTACTCAGCACTGATATCTCTGTTCTGGTACTACTCATGTATCCGTACTAATAGTACTGATATCTCTGTGCTGGCGCTATACTGATGTACTCATAGCAATAATATCTCTGTGCTGGTACTACTGGTGTACTCATAACACTGATATCTCTGTACTGGTGCTACTGATGTACTCATAGTACTGATATCTCTGTGCTTGTGCTATACTGATGTACTCATAGCAATGATATCTATGTGCTGGTACTAATGAGGTACTCGTAGCACTGATCTCTCTGTGCTGGTACTACTGATGTATTCGTAACACTGATATCTCTGTACTGGTGTTACTGGTGTACTCATAGCAATGCTATCTCTGTGCTGGTACTACTGATGTACTCATAGCACAGATATCTATGTGCTGGTACTACCGATGTACTCATAATACTGATATACTGGTGCCATGCTGATGGACTCATAGATGATATTACTGATATCTATGTGCTGGTACTACTGATGTACTCACAGCACTGATGTCTGCGCTGGTACTACTGATGTACTCATAGTACTGTTATCTCTGTACCGGTGTTATACTGATGTACTCATAGTACTGATATCTCTGTGCTGGTGCTACTGGTGTATTCATAGCGCTGATATCTGTGTTGGTGCTATACAGATGTACTCATAACACTGATATCTATTTGCTGGTAATACTGATGTACCCCTAGCACTGATATCTCTGTGCTGGTACTACTGAAGTACTCTAAGCACTGATATCTCTCTGTATTCGTTCTACTGATGTACTCATAGCACTGATATCTGTGTGCTGTTTCTACTGATGTACTCATTTTAATGATATCTCTGTGCTGATACTGCTATGTACTCATATCTCTGTGCTGGTACTATACTGATGTACTCGTAGTACTGATATATCTGTACTGGTAATACTGGTTTACTCGTATTACTGATATCTCTATACTAACACTGCTGATGTACTCATAGCACTTATATCTCTGTACTATATTGCTGATGTATTCATTGTAATGGTATCTCTGTGCTACTGATGTACCCAGATTACTGATATCTCTGTACTAGTACTACTGATTTCCCCCACGTTGCTTCGAAAATAATTCGCCGATGATATTCAAATGTAAGCAGGGTCAACACTTGGGGTTTCTGAAGATGTGATCGGGGGGATGGGGGTACTCCCCCGGAAAATTTTGGAATTTCAGACGGTTCTCTACACAGTATCTGATCCTTTTCAAGGCACGTCAGTTACAATTATTGGGGGGGGGGGGCAAAGTCGTCCTTGCCGCCACTCTTCATATTGGGGGCTGCCCCCGCCCCGCCTTTAAACAAATGATGCAATATATATACAGATTGTATGGGGACCCCCATTTTTTTTTACGTGTCTACCTTATCTATCTTAAGTTAGTAGAAGTTTAAGCACATTCTCACTGTTGTAATGAATGTGATCTACTCCCTGGATAATGGTTTTCATATCATTGTATTTCCCAATCCCCTTGTGTTACTGATGTCTTTGTATTGTTGATGACCTTCTATGATTGGAAGTTTGTTTTCTTGTACAGCTTTACTTTTTCTGATGAAGGTAAGTTACATGATGAGATATGTAAATGATCAAGTTATCGAACACAGTGGGCTGTGAAACTAATATTCATCAGCTCTCGACGGGCGATATTCAGCTCGTGTGATGTCACTTCACAACTATTATTAGATCGACTGGGCTATCCATAATTCTGAACACTATAGGGTCATTTCTATAATGACACAAATTGAGGATGCAGAAAACTAATTTATGGAAATATACGGTAGATATCGCCGTTCACAGACCAATCAGAGAATATGGGGTATTACCGGACGCGGACTGCGGACCAACGCGGGGGAACTGTTTCTTCGCGTCTAGCATCTGTTTCACTCCCTTTTCGGATTTCGCCACTTCCCTAGATTTATCGAAAAAAAGAAAAAAAAAAAAGAGAGAGGGGGGGGAGGGTACGAGCAGATATCAGTTGTAATAATGTGTAATTAGTACTTAAAATCGGACCACAATGCGTAATTATGAGGCTTTTGCGAATTAATTTCTATGCATAACGATACACCAGACGCATATCACTCACAATGCTAAATGGTATATCTATAATCTGAGGCCGAATCCGTAATCCGAAGGTAACGGTTTAACCTATAGGGTCGTACCTGGTTTCTCTACTATTACTGACGTCACAGTCACATGTTATGTACCACACCACAGACACCTGCATCTTTGAATAAAGGCGAGGAAAATAAAACTTACTTGCTTACTTACACTCCATGATCCACCCCACATTTTAGGTCAAAAGTCAACGGCCAAAGATCATGTCCCATTTATGCCAAATGTTTACGCCAAACGACTCGACGAGATTAGCGGTACTATTGGATATATGAAGTTGATTGTAACCCAGCATTTGTAATCCGGTATTACCCCAGGGCACAGGCCCGCAAAACAAGAGTTTTTAGGGGTGTGGGCGGTGGTATTAGGATGAAGTGTCGAAATATGGGGTCTCTATATATAATCCCATGCTTTATATAAATCCACATCAAGCATAGGGTTATATATAGAGACCCCATATTTCGACACTTCACCTTAATACCACCGCCCACACCCCCCAAAACTCTTGCGGGCATGTGCTCCAGGAGTATCTCTATATTAGATACTTCTGGTACACATGGGAATGAATCGTATTTATGAAATATGCAACTGTAAATTCAAGGCAAACAGCAAAGCAAAGTCCTGAATATATTGACCAATCAGATCACTTGTTTTACGCTACCATGGCATGTTATCATGTGACAACAGATTGGTATACACTGAAAGTAGGTGGTCTGCTATGCAAGATGGTCAAGGTTTCGACTTTGGCCCAAAAAGAAACATTGACATTGTGAAGATAGTATTGCCCCCTTCCAGGCGTAGCACAACACCATGGATTAAAACTTGAATGATATAGGAGACTAAGAAAACGCATTTCGGTGGTTTCTCCGTCAGCAGACAACGGACCAAGTGTATAACTATACCAAGAAGTATATTATACGAGTTTTCCCGACGATAGGCGCACGGTATTACCCCAAGTTTCCCTCCTGATGTCCATGGGTATTGATTTTCCTGGTTATTAGGTGAGTAAGAGCAAATAAAGAGTATTGGGACCTTGGTGATTGCTGATCTCATTGTCATACTGATGTCATGGAATCGCTCTCCCCTTGTATTATACATATCTTCGTTATTCCAGAAGTAAAAGAACTAGAAGTCAGAATCCCTACATTACACTAGCTAGAATGCATTGGCCACCGCCTCCCGGCTTCTAACACGTGCTGTGACGTAGTTGCGCGGTAAGATTCGTTTGTGTCGTGTTGGCGCAGACTAAAAAATAAAAATCGAGTGTTTGCTTCACGGGGGATGAGCTCAGATGCTGGAATTCGAATACTCATATAAATAGGAATACGCTTATAAAACGTACATAATTAGTCACACCCATGATTCCCCGCTTGGCACCTTTGCATTTCGTCTTGCGTGTGTATGGACTGTGCAAGCGTCTGCTGTCTGTCCAAGATAGTATATCCGAGACGTTTTCGTCGATAATTCGGAGACAATCGATCATACAACATTGAAACATCACACAGTATATAAACTAAAAAAAAAATTCCCCCATATTTCATTAAAATGTGTTGAGAATTGACGAAAATCACCAATACCTTCCGTGTTATTTTAGGACCACGATGACGTTGATCTCCAAGTGTTATGACATGCAGGCTTGACGTCATGACGAATACGCTTATAAAACGTACATAATTAGTCACACCCATGATTCCCCGCTTCGCACCTTTGCATTTCGTCTTGCGTGTGTATGGACTGTGCAAGCGTCTGCTGTCTGTCCAAGATAGTATATCCGAGACGTTTTCGTCGATAATTCGGAGACAATCGATCGTACAACATTGAAACATCACACAGTATATAAACTAAAAAAAAATTTCCCCCATATTTCATTAAAATGTGTTGAGAATTGACGAAAATCACCAATACCTTCCGTGTTATTTTAGGACCACGATGACGTTGATCTCCAAGTGTTATGACATGCAGGCTTGACGTCATGACATAACCCACAAATCTCCGATCTAATTTTTGTTCTCGCGATTTATTGAGAACTACGGAAAGGATTTTCTTGATTCTTTGGAATAAAATTAGTACTTTTTAGTTCATCTACTGTGTGAAGTTTCAATATCGTCCGATAAATTTTCTCCAACATATCGCCGAAAACATCTCGGATATATATATTATCTGGGAAAGACAATAGTGGTGTAGGCTGTTTACGAGTGCCAGTTCCGTCTATCTAACCTAATCTAATAATACACACGTCAAATTCATTTGCTTCTGATTACACATATGCCCTTCTAAGTACTGATGACCATTACTGATGCGTTCACAATATTGATATTTTTTATACATCACAATGTACTTTGGTTTGTACGATGAAGTGTTCCGGCTTAAACTAGTTCTATATTTTGGTATCGTAGACATTGCTTTCATGCGCTAAACTGAAGATCATATTATCGAAATTACTTCCATACATGGGTTTCCAATGATATCAAAAGCTCTTGCATGAGTCTTCTTAGTAAAAACGCTGTCTATTTCGAAAATGAAATATCGAGATCTATTAGGTGAAATATCGAGATCTATTTTACAAATGAATTACGATGTCGCTGCCATATTGAGCGAAGTCAATATTACGTAAGTTGCATGCAAGATATAGCTGTGACAGTGACGGGTGTATAACGCATCGCTAGGGGCACATAACGATCACATCCCCAGTTTTCAACGAGGTCCGCGCTTTTAAACGTGCTGATTTTCTTCATATCCTGGATGGTATATATCGAACGTTTAAGTAAATCGATGCGAAATTGTCTTCCTCCTAGGAAATTAAATGTCACGAGATCAAACAGTGCGGGGATACAGTGTAGGAAAAGAAGACTTGTCTGGCGCCATCACTAGAGTTGATTCTAATGGAAATCTATCAGCCATTCTCTGTGTTTAGTAGACTCATTGATACCTTATGATCCAGTCTCAAATTATTTCGATGCTAATCCCAGTAGGATAGCTTAAAGTATTCAGCGTTTTTAATGAAGTTCTAGAAACATGTTATTACATTAACCATTAATTTTGTTCTACTTTTTCCCAGAGTATCTTGCTTTAATCTTCAATCATTCCACAAAAATTGTTTTGCAACGTCTGCTACAGCGTAAATAAACAATCCCATATCATTGATATCGATTCTCGTGAAATGACTTACGATACTCTATATAGATTGTGGTCCGGAACTGTCTTTGTTATGTAACAAATATGAGAAGTCCAACATGCGATTTAGTTTCGATTCATTTTCAGAAAAGAGATTCATCATTGCCATGAAGGGGGCATAACTCTACCCACCCACAGCGATATTTCTGGTGTAGGCAAGCATACGGACTATAGCATGCATCCAACTGAATTTAGGCTCCCTTAAATAATCCAGTATCCACAGTCATGTATCGGTGAGAATATATGAAGATCGTTTTGGAAGATCAAATGCATGTCGATAGTCAATCGGTATATTACGAAAAAAAATCATAAAAGGAACGACCCATTTTGTCCTGTATTCATTCTGAAGCTGTTCAAGGACATTGAATGTTCTTCAATAGACGATAATTATCGGTCACAGCAGTATCGAGAGTTCGGGGCTATGCTGGCCTCTGAAAACATTGGCTGTCTCTTTTGGCCTTAAGCTAGAAAAGCCCTGTTCAGTCTCCCTTCTCCCCGCTGAGAAAATTATTCTTCTCCTTTAAAAACGCTCGTCTTTTATACTTTTGACTGTCACGTTAAACTAATACTATATCTAGAGCGGGAATGGTATCAGGTTTTGACTGATCGTGTTAAATGCCCCCTATACTCCAACACAGATGCTTGGCGCTCCTCCAATCACAGCCACCGCACACACCATGTGACTCGTCTTCTACCTGCGGTCGGCGCACGTTGAAACTCTCTCTCTTATATCCGTCCAGCGGCCTGGAAAACAGTATTAGATCAATGTCTTTGAACCGTGCACTATGAATTGTGTAGAAACATTACGGGTGGCAGGTCTTAGGGTGGGGGACATCTCTCTGACAGTAAACAGTCGGGAGTTCACTCAACAACAAGGCCCGGCTGCAGCTCCTCGGAAAAACGTGAATTTGTGTTTTGATGGCGAGTAACCGTGCTAGATATACATGTAGTCGAGTACGTCATGCGGAGAGTCACTTTAAGAGTGCGACATGTGGATAGTACTTATTCCATAGAGGGCACTGGATGTTGTCGCGTGATTCCTTGGACGAATGTTCTGTCACTTTGCAGAGGGAGAATTTGGTTGACACTGTCCATCATGTGTGCGGCCACTCTTCTGTCCATGGCGACCTTGCTGTTTGCTTGTTACGCCGTCGTGTCAGAGAGCGTGAGACACCGAAACACTGGGATAAAAAGTACCTTAACGGGGCTACAATATTCGGGAAGTAACGTGCTTGATTTACAGTCCCCGTCATCAAGCAAACACAGGTCGCTAAAGGCTATGGATAGCACAGGCTATGTTAACGCTGTGATCAGAGACGGGAATTCTCGTAACAGCATCTCAATAAAAACACGTGTAGATCATCACCATGGATTTACCCCGGGTGACAGGAATACTGCCAATATATTGCTGAACTTGGACAGCAATGTTAGTAAGTTATTATCAAGGACCAAACTTAATAGTGATGTAGATGTAAATAGTGAACAGACTGGCGTAAACTTGCCTTCATCGAGTTCATTCCAAGATAAAACGTTAAACACGGAGAACAATAATTCTTCGAATCAAACTTATTCAACAAAGTACGCAGTATTAGGTGCAGAAACTAAGGCTCTCAGAAAACTACCTCAAGCCATTATTATAGGTGTGAAAAAAGGTGGAACACGAGCTTTATTGGAATTTATTCGCCTTCATCCAGATGTAAGAGCGCCCGGACCAGAAACTCACTTTTTTGACCGCTTTTATCACAAAGGTTTTGAGTGGTACAGGTGAGTTTGTTATAAAAATGATAAATATGTTCTATTTAAATTATGAATTATTTCAATTTTCATTATTTCAAAATAGCAAAGAAATGTGAAAGGGAAGTTCAAACTATGCTAAAATGAATATGAATTTTATTGAATATTTTTTATTTAATTACTGTTTGAATGATGGGTTCAATCTATATTCTTAACGAAAATGAAGTTCATTGTCTTTTTATATTGTTATTTCTTAATTATTTCCCAATTTCGACAATGAACAAGTCATTTCATTGTTGTAAAACTTCTATCATTAGTGTACTAATATTATGGAAATCCAAATTGTTTTGCTGAACCATTTAATGTTAAAAAATATCTATATCTATTTACGAACAGTAATTTCTTCATGCCTAACATCCTCCAAAGGACAACTTCAGAACAACTGAGCACCAAAAATAGTTGATAATTTGCTGTATCGCTTTTTTTGCTTTGAATACGATCCTGTTGATGTTTTAATGATGCCTGAAGTCCATAAAACCATTATTGGCGGACTGGCAAGGGCGAGCTTTGTGTGCTGATTCTGTTTCGTATAAGTGGGTTATAATCAGAAGAAGTTCGTTTGTGATATATATGTAAAATCAGTACGGTCGCCCGAAGGCCTTTCACTGTGTATCATACCATAAATTAACCTATTCCCTTAGATACCATCTTCACGTTTGTCCTATATGATATACATCGTGTATATTAACGCCAATAGTTAGTTACCGAGTGGAGACGAGTTTTTTAGGGACACAAATAGGTATGTGAAAAAAGATATGCGTTTCTGGCTTTCCTTTGTTGCTTCGGGGAAATGATATTTGTAAGTTATGTTAAGAAAACCACAAAAAAAAACAAAAAAAACTAAGGACATGTATGAATTAATCTTCCCTAATTGCATGGTCAGATATCTTCATTAATTGACCGACGACGAAGAGAAAGAATGAACAGGAAAAATATAGTTTTAAACTAATATGTTTGAATGACCGTCATGTACCATTTGCGTAGAACGGAAAATATATTTTAGTTCGGGTATGTGTTCTACAAATTATAATTTAAAATATTCAATCGAATAATGTGTTAGTTTCGATGCTGTATGAAGTATAAAGATGACAATAACGACTATAAGAAGAATTTCATAACTATATGGAGAACTGCCGCATAAAAGTAGTTTTCCTTTTGTCTGTTAGTATCACTGTTATCGAAAAAGGTGGAATTGGGATGGATATTTAGTGTGGAAATATTTTCATATCTTCTGAAACGATGACATTAGGTGAAAATTTTCACCCCGGCTATTTCGCACTCTATATGTTCGGAAAAATGACTGAGATGATGATAATACTCATATGTTAAATGCAAGCTTTATATTTTGTTGAAAAGGTGGAAATCTCCACCCATTGTCTTATATGATGGAAATTTCAACCATCTAGGAAGGGTGCAAATTCCCACCTTGAATTTCCATTTTTTCAAGCAGAGTATCGGTTAAATTACCCGACAAAAGTTGGTTTTCCAAAGTTTCATCACAGATTATTATTTATTCAAAGCGCTGTGAAAAACAATGCCTGATATGATTTGATTCGAAAAATTGATAAACATTGAAATGAAAATAGAAATAAAAATAGAAATAAATGCTGGCGTTAAAACTCTCATAAACAGAAGTACCGCCAAGAAAAGTAACGCCTGATTTACCCAAGAAATATCAGAACTGAGAGGTTTCCTAACCTAATACCTTCCCTAGCTAACGGCTTCGTTGAAGATTTATAGAGATTCTAATTTTCTGCATTGCGATATCTCTCGGTTTAGGTCGGTATTGAGATTTCAATGGTTGAACCCTTGACTACAACATGACATTATCACAGCGTATAGTAATGCTATTTCATGAATGATAAGAAAAAGCTCTCGAGACGGCTACTGAGGGAAACCTGATTTCTTAAAATAGCTTACCGGTTAATGGCTTCTCTTACGTAACTTGTTTATCCTGCACGCGTTAATATCTAACATTTAACACTTGGTCTAGCGATCAAAGAAAACTTGTTAATCTCGCCTTAAGGGCCTTGAGATCCAGAATTCAAGAGCACTAGACATACATATACGAAGAGTTGAATGCGTCCCGAAACCAAAATGTGAGCTTGATTATCCCAGTTCACTAAAAAATCTTGTAAATACCCTTAGGATGGCGAGACTGTGTTGGCCCTTGATTCTAAGCTGAATAAGGTTAGCTCTAGCATTGCATCAAACGGCCGCGAACTACAAGACGCGATATGGTTTTCATTTAGAAAATTAACCGACTAGAGGTGTTCGTGTTTCCAGCTAGTCAACACCAGCTGCTCGCCATTTTACTGGGGAGAATGCCGGAGAGACCTCGCCTTTACACACTAACTATTGATGTGGAAATATTAGCTCCTAAACATTGTGCTAAATTATATACAGACTCTGTATTAAACGCTTATATGAAGCCTAAATACAAGCATGCATTATACTGTGAAGTACATTCATTTTGGTGTCAATGTGGAAGTCGTTATCCTGCAACATGGTTTTGATGGTAGTACATACAGCTCGCATGTACTCGTGTGAACTTGGATCTGAAACATTGACTGCGAGGCGTATTTTCGAAGGCTTGGGTCGTATTCAGGAAATATTTTTATATTTTTTTGGCTATTAACTATTTATTTACAAAGAGATGCCATTCCAATATTTACGGATTTCCACATTCTCAAGCACGTCGAAATCAAAGTTAAGGTTTTGACCTGGGGTCTGATCTGTTCCGGGCCTAATTGGCATAGCCCGGATATCAAACCTTATAGGAAACTTCAAAGGGAATGTCTAAACCATATAAAAGCTGATGAGGAAGCCATATCTACTGAAAGCTGTATTTTTTCTCATGTGAAGCAGTTTTAGCGTTGTACATAAAAAAAACCCTTGGTCTTTGATAGATTCTGCTTTGGGAAGAGGCTTCAGATTTGCTCGTGTATGGTGTATTAATATAAGGGGGAGTTATCCAGCGAAAAATAGCCGATAATTTTATGGCAATATTTTGGACTATATCCGGTATAGCCGGAGAAGGCCTATGGAATGACCATTCTACTTTTCTTCCTTCTCTTGACTTCCGTTACTTCGTTGTTCTACTTCCAGACATTTTCAGTTCTTCCAAATGCTAGCTATTATTGGGGGGGGGAGCAAATACAGTGGCCCGAATCCGAGAAAAAACCAGGGTACGGTACCTACTATGTATATGTATAGGGTGGTGTGGTAAACGGGTTGTACGGGACTTTCCGTACGACCAGTGCCCATAAAACTACGATAGAGTGCCCAATCAAACCAAATGACAGTCTGGTGCCCCGGTATAGATTGACCTGAAACAGAAAAACAGATAAAAAGGGTATATAACGTTCATTAGGGACAGGGAAGAGTGAAACTAAAAAAAACTATGAGCCGGAAACGTTATGGATGTGGAGCCCCAAATAAATAATGTTTTCACTTCGAACAGTCTGAACCGAAATGTTATCGCCGTCTCATTAAAACGTATAGCATATCGTACTTATAAATTAATTTCTGACTTCGCGCATAGTGTCAATTCGGATCTTCGTTTTTTCGAAGTGAAATGGGTTGGAATGGGATGTAAATTACAACTTTTTGGTTTGATCAATAAGGCAAGCAAGTTGCATTTTCTCTAATTCAAGCAACTCGTATTTTTTCCAAAATATATGAAATCTTTGATCATGCAGATGTATGCGCTATCAAAGGACAGCATGAGGTGAAAGTATAAACGATATCAAATTTCGTTTTGTCGAACATAATTTGTAACAAAGCCATGACTGAGCCTGGATATCGAATTTACTCCACTGATTCCGCTTGAGTAGAAAATGAAAGAGCCCTTCCTTTAATAAATCAAATATAGAGTAGGTCGGCTCTGACTTCATTAATCCTCCCCCATTCCGCCATTACGCTTAGTCTGCAATTAGCTCCGCGTGGTCTGCCCGTGCGCACGCGCCACATATAGTTCTGAGCAGGTGAAGCAGAAATAAAACACGAGGGAGATGATGACCGCGTCGAATCCCCTACAATCAAACATTTGCTTAGACGGTTGCCTGTCTAGCGGAAAACGCAGGTTTTCGATCTCTGATTCGCTTCAACCTCAGCTTTAATTTTCACTCCTGCTGTTCCTGTTTCCTGGGACAATTTCGAACGGGCAGATATTCAATTAAAATAAAACATCAAAACTAGCAAAAAATTTTTTTTCTTTATACTGTATGTTCTGTTTTGCATTCTTCGCTTTTTGTCATGTACTCAAAAAAGGTGTAACTCAGTCCAAACTCAAGTTACATACTTGCGTCGTTGCTAAACTAATCGGGACGAATTAGGATTAGTAATTGGGCCAGTTACATATGTCTTCAAGGAAAAACGTTTGCTCCTGCTGAAAGGACTAGTTGAAACACTCCCTTGGCGTTCTGTTAGTAAAGCCAAAAATTTATTCCTTTCAATCTGCACAAAAAGATGTTTCGTACAAAAAATACTGAAGTTTTATGGTGTTAACACTCAGAGTCAAAAGTTACGTAAAACAGCGTCGATTGACGTTTGATATTGGGCTTACGCGTTTGTTTTTGTTTTTTCTTGTGCATTTTAGCATGCATTTTTAAATATATCTATATATAAGTATGACACCTTGAACCAAACCAAATGTCATATCTTCCGTATCATATCGAAGTATTATAGAGGTTCAAGATGTCAGATTTTCGATTTATTAAACAATGCATTATAAATTGTTTACAAAATGTCAAAAAAGCCAGAACAAAAGCCGAAAAAAGGCGAAAACCCAATTTCAAACGTCCGTTGACACTGTTTTATGTCACTTTGAACTGTGAGAGTTGACAATATGAAACTTTTGTAAATATCATATTTTGAAAAAAATATGATATTTTGTCTGTACGAAACACGAATTTATGTGCAGAATAGAAGAAATAAATTTTTGGCTTCACTTAAGCCATTCAGCATGAAGGAACAACACGACTAAAGTGCTCAATAGGCTCAAATGGTCTTCTACTAACACACTGCTGTACATGTTAATATTACTCCTCTGGCGCGTAATAGGACCAAAGTGTCTTTCACAAAGATCCTGCTGTAACTTTGTTCTTCTTTCTCTCTATAAGAACAATCAACAACAGAAACAAAGGATTATTGATAAGGCTATCAATTGTTTTTATGGAATCACCGGATTTTATGTCCGCGTGACAAATGATTTATGGCAGACAAGATCCCATAAATCGAGGATGTGGATTTTTTTCTCTCTGGAAGCATACTGGGAGATCATGTTACAGACCGATAGTTTGTGGAAATGTAAGAAGAACCCCCTCCTTGTTGCAAGGCTTTCACATCAATCTCAATTAAGCATTGTTCAAGTTCTTCATTTGGTGTTTAAGTAATCTGGTACAATGATGAATTTGTCGCGTGAAAGCCCTGCATCGTTCTATCAATCATGGTCATACGATAACAAATTAGCTCAATCCCCACCAAAACCTTTTCTTCTGACTTTTGCAAATGAACGGCTAAAACATCGGTCCGAACTTAAAATTCATCTCCGGATTAAGAGAAATCGTGACAAGACTTTCGATCTTAGAGAGATGAATTTTTTTAATTTAAGAGTTTGATGTTACTCAATGTTGTTGTTAGCGCATAAGTACGCGTTCGGCGTTTTCTAAAAACTTAAAATGAAGTAAGTAAACTCAAATAACTCTCATTTGCTGATATAACTTAATTAAATTTAGCCAGTTTACAACTTAAAACACTTTCAAACCCGTTTTCTCGGCCCTTTCGTCTGTTAAAGCAACGACGAAAGTGACGACCATAAATTATGCCCATCACTTTTTTCGTGCGAGCAGTGATAGAGTCTCTTTGTCTGAACGGCCTAATACAATGCTGTCCATCTCTCATAGAGAGACAGCCAACACGGTATGCAGTCAATCAATTTTTGAAAGAAAAAAAATATTCAGGAAAAAAATCCCGAAAAAATATCTTGTAAACGGATTTAAGTGTTGACATGTCTTTGACTTATTGTTCTTCTATTCTGTACATGACCTCCGGAACACGGCTTCTATGGTTACATTAAGAACATTGGTGATAAGTTATTTGCTCGAAATTGTCCGTTAAAACCCGTCAGACCGCTAAATGTACCAAAGTCATCAACTACCTGACTCCGCATTCTTTCTCGCAGTTAAAATAATGGATTGGAAGATCAAAGGTGAAACATATGAAAATGTTTGAGTATTCAGGCCGCTGAATCTGGGAAATTTTCTGAATTTTCTAGATAATTTAAGTTGAAAAGAGTTATTTGCGCGATAATATCGAAACCGTTACCTGATTTGCTCGCAGATAACACTGAGTTAATGCTTATCAGCTGGGAACAGTTGAATATAAATAATAGTTGAATATAATACAGGTCATTGGACAGTTCGTCTCTATAGGAGCAACATAAACCCATGGTTAATGAGCGTATGTCCAATATCTAGCTATACATGTATGGTCATTCTCCTCGCATCCATGTCTTTACAGTGGGAGATTCTAACATGGACGTGAAAGCCTATATATATATATATAGTTTGGAGTCACCGGACATATTCTGTAGAATTGCCACAACAGGGTATTGTTTAACCAAAATATGGAGGGGTAGCGTCTGGTATCCGAACGCGTAAATATGCAGGATTAGGGGCTTGTCTAGTGGTCGTTATCAAATCATCGGAATGAATATTAGCTGGGCTTCAAGCTCACCACTCACCAAGCTGGAAATCTAGAACACTGTTGAGAAAGCGTGGTGACTACCACCCATAGTTATCTTCCCTTCCTTCCAATGCGGTAGAAGCCACCATTTTGTTCTGAAATTCTGGCATAATCACTTTTTGGCAGGTGCTTACACAACCCATGTGCGCTGTATCTGTTATACCTTTAAAAGGGACTGTGAATGTGCATTATTTGGTTTGTTTTCGATTTCAGCTCCGTCTTTTGACGAGAGTGAAGAACAAAATGGCTAAATTCAAAATGCCCGCGGTAACCCTGTTTACTGCTTTGATAATAGGGGCTGTAACTCAGTCTAGTTGGCTGATAGTCTGAAGCGTCAGTCAATCATATATAACATTTTTTGGGGAAAGGCTTTGTGAAATAACAGTTATCTCCCTTGTTTGTATTACCTCTGGTTTTCATAAGCAACATTTGTCACTCCATTATGTCGGTTTGTTCAACGCCACATCAACCCGTCCGCACTAAACATGTAAATAGCACTAATTCAACAAAACCATGCTAATGTTGTATATTGAATCAAGAACCTGAGATGCATCACCTTGTTTTACCACAGGTTACATTCTGGACACCATAGACGTTTTCAGTATTTGTTGTAGCATCCAAGTTAATAGATACTGTAAGCTTTGCTCAGACACGCTGGTCTCTACAAGGGGACTTAAATCGAATGACGTACGAAGTACTATTGTGGAAATAAATGGTGTGAAATTTACAAATATTGCCACAGAGGCATGAAAGGCGAGGGCAATTTGGGTCGTACAAGTTGCACTCTGCGTGTGTGATGGTACGAACTGCACTCATGGATTTGACTGTGAGCCCGATACATACCTACATTCCACAATGTATTGTGAGCGCCTAAACAGTAGATTGGGTTACAGTGTGTTGTGACATTGCATGACTTCACACTCCTGACTAGCACAATCGCTAGTAATGATGGACCGCGATCACGTAAGGCTCACGGTTAAACCTTTTGAGGCCCGAGACTATTGCGTTAAGGAACAAGGGATTACAACTCGACCCAGTCACATCCGTGTTAGAAAATAAGACACTGGAACGTTTGGTCGGATGCATGGTCGATTCAAATCGGCGCATTTAAAGACTCCCGAGGATAGTGATCTTCAGTCCATGCACTATATGTGTACTTACCTGTGAAGAAAATTTCGAATAGACTACATATACCTTTAACCCATATATAATCTGGATTACGATCCACCTGTCTTTCTGCCTAGTTTTGAATTTACCCTTTGCAAAACATATGATATGTCCGCAGTATATTGAATTTTTCCCCGGAAATCTAATTCTGTGTGGCGCAGATGTGATCGTACATTCATACAAGCCATTGGGCTCTTCTGAGTTGTTACCGCATTGTGAAAAATGGTGCATGGCGTATTCCATGCCCCTATCAACTGTCCCTGCTACCAAACAAGAGACAAGTATTCCCTGGCATTTTGAATTTACGGCAATTTTGTTCTTCACTCTCGTTAAAAGACGGAGTTCAAATAGGAAAGAAACCAGACTGTGTCCAAAACCTCAATGTTCATAATGGTAGACGTATTGGAAAGAAGGGGAGGTAAGCAGTCTAATTCACCCCTGGTTTCCCGCATTTAGATGCAGTACAAGGCGACATTGCGATTATAGACCTTGTATCTAATACTGCTCCAGCCGGTGCTAGGGACCGTGTGGTCATGTCTTGCAAGATGTCCACACGAACATCTGCAATAAAATCGTGGCTGGGATACAAATCATCACATGGATCACTTTCGTGATGTTTTTTAGAAATATGCAGTCAGTATAGTAATATACAGTCAGTATATTTGTCTATGGGGGTCATATGACTTCTTGTCAGTACGGCGGCATCGTTTTCCTCCACCCTTTAATGATGCGTTTAATCGTAGACGAGTGTTGGACCATGGCTACCTAACGGACGCAGGATCCAACTGATTGGTCTGAGAGTCGGCTTTGCTTCCTAATGCGAGAGGCCAGGTGGGATATTCTAGGGGAATAGAGTTAATTAGGCGCCGTTATCTGACCGGAGGACTATTATATACTCTTGTTCGTGCTTTTTGTCCATCCCTCGGAGATTATCGATTAATCGGCTTGTCTTTTGTACCGCACCTGAACTTTCAGAAAACCGTAATAGAAGATGGGAAGATGGTGGGGGGAAAAAGGCTGCGTTAGAATTTTTGCAGTCAAGCCTTTCCAATATTTTACATCTTGTATTTCATATCTTTTCGGGTAATCATTTATTTAGCACAGAGACTCTAAAATCCACCTGTTCACAAGGAACACGGATATATATCGATTTCATTATCACAGCCCTCGGCTGTCCCCGATCCATCGGCATATAGTCACGGACATATGAATCGCACAGTCCCCTGAGGTCCGTTTACTTTAGGTCCATATCCTTGCATATTGCCTTACACTTGTGTTAAACATTGTACAAATTGGCAATATCCTCGCTGCAAATAGCCGCCGGTGGCGCTGGTATAATGTGTTTATACAAGAAGTACAAGAACACGTGGACTCTATCATATCTCAGTATATAGAAACCTGAAGTCTAGAAGAAACCTGCCAACCATCCCCCATAAACTAGATTATGGCAAGAGTGGCTTATGACACAGATATGAGCTATTGCTGACTTTAACTAGCTTACTGCTGAAGAAATATTGCGCCGTGATGCGTTGCCAGCGCTTATAGCCTACCAAACATGATTTATAGATTGTAGATATTTTTACAGAACCGGACTACTCGGTTTGTTTGTCTGCATTATTGATGATTTTATCAACAAATTCAATGCTGTGCTGTTCGTATTTATTTAGTTTTCCAGTTTGTTTCGCTGGTACAATTGGCTGTGTGCTCGATATCCCTTCGTGGATGGTCTGCCGTTATTCCTCTTATGTAGACATATAGATTAGACCGTGTTACGAATGGAGTCCGTGCAGTGGTACGATTGCTTGCTGTATAATTTGGGTCAATATCGTATCCCATAAAAGACCACACTCATCTGGTCAAATATTTGGAATCTTGGTATATTCTTGAATGGTATGCTTCCAAGTACCCGAGCGATGATTTAGTGTCGAACGTGCCAAACATACCAGAAGTTGATCAAAGTTTTGATATTCTCACTGTTTGCAATTTATCTGTGCCAAGGTGTGCACACTAGGTAATCTGATGATCTACCCCATTTCAACTTCCCCTAGAGCAGATGGATTGCCCCCGTCACCCGTACAACAGGATGACACTTCTGAGGGGACAATAACACACTCCCTCCCCCATGGAGCCTTTCGTTTCCCCTAAAGTTTAACCCTAATGTACAGGAACGTCAAGGTTTCTTCCTTTGTGTAATCACTCCAGCCTGGAGTATAATGTATTTTGTTGTGGCGAGTAAGAAAGACTCGCTCTAAATAGGTTAAATGAAGCATGAATGTTCACCAAACCTGGAATACAAGACACCTACCTTTCTACTGAATAGAGGAGCGCTTCTCATACGGCATACGATCCTACCAGGTGGGTCTCCCAGTCTCTGTTCTCCGATATCTTTGGCACCTTATCAGCCCTGGAGGTGTTAAGAAAAGCTCGGTTCGCTTGATGTCACCGGGATAAACGGTCCTGCTCGAATAGTTACCCCATGGCGTAGTATAATCGGTAAATTATACCTTCCACTCGACCCTTAAGGGGAACATGGATATATTGACCCGCCCTTCACTGGACCTTTCTCGGTCATTTTTCATGGCATTTCATTGTAAGCTCTGTTCAATAACCCTGATTCTATTCTATACTCAAAGGTCAAGTATAGATATTTTTATATATGTTTGCTGTTAAATTTAACATAGTAATACATGTATGCTATTCAAAATTGCACCATGCTATGGTTATATACTCCATTACACTGCAGCTACAATGCAAATTTGTTTGTGTACAGAGATGCATCATATTGCATGCATCTGAAAATGATATCTATTCATCTTATTCCCATGAGAATGTAATGTTTTTTGCGATTGCGTTATTTGGCTGCATCAATTTATTCAAAATAATTTGAGTTTGCTTTGTTCTGAGTATGTATCGTGATTGCTTTGTCATTCTGTTGTTGCATCACAGAGTTTTTCCGTAGATGAAGCAATCATGGGCAACGCTATAGTTTTTCCATGTATTGATTTTCTGATATTTTTATGACAGAATATATTTATCTTGCAAAAGATTCAGACTCAAAATTAGAATAAAAATTGTGCATTTTATTAATTCAGCAGTACACTTGTGGAGACTAGTCACTAGGTTGACAATTGCGGAAAACTGATGAATTGAACAGTTCTTGACTTGGAAGACGCGCCATGTTTGGCTTTGTTGTATATTGTGTTTAATAGATAGCTGTTGTGATTTGATCCTCAGACAGATGGCATGGTTTTAACAGCGTCTGTGGATTTAGGGCGATTTCAAGAGCTCTCTGGACGATTAACTCTTGAACGGTCCAGCGGCTCATCTCCCTCTTACCGCCCCCTCCTTTATGCTCCTGTCCTTTTGTCCCCTGGTTTTCGTTATTGTCAAGTATGTTTCTCCTGCTGAACTTTCCTTTGGGAAATCGGTCCATCCTTTTGGGACAGTCCTAATCAGCCAAGTATCCCGACCCTCGTCCATATTGCAACAGTATTATAATAATTGTCACAAAAGGTTTCTATGTGCAAGTAGCTTTTATCTGATCCTTACAAAACTCTCATCTCTTAGGTTTTGTTCACTAATTTGCTTTGAGAATTTCTAGAAGAAAGGCCAATTTGTCTCTAATTGCCGGGTAGATTTTATTTGATCTAGGGCATCTGAATTTGTAAATCAACCAGAAATAGTTAATTCAAAAAATACATTAACTGGGAATATTGCAACAGATAAATATAATATAGAGAATAAAAAGAATTTTCAATTAAGAGATAACTGTGAAACGGTGAGAATCGAACGAATTTGACTTTCTGATATATGAACTGGTTAATGGCATAGACATACCACTTGTTTATTGCGACACTTGTTTATTGTAATAATTGGGGGAACGGGTTTATGGCCTATTCGCACGACCAGTACCCAGGTAGAATATAAGCATTATTTTGTAGCATTGTTAAATGTTACCTTTTTGTGTCTACGTTAACCATCAAAATGCCAATTATGTCTTCTGTTTGTTTTTACTGAAAGAGTTTCGAGTGTTTTTATTCGATTCACCCGATGTACCCCCTTCAGGATTCATACTTGAAACCTTCCGAGTTACTCAGTCTAAGTCATATCCTCACAGAGGAGACGAGAGGACTTGTCAGTCAAACGAAATCTCGTCTTTCTTCGCAGATGCTCATCTGAAGATGTTTACCGCGAGACTGGAAAGCCGGGCATGTTTATATTCCTATGGATCACTTGTAGCAAATACAGGGTTGCTAGGCCAGCTGTCAGTCGACTGTCGAGTTGATTATATGCTCTTGTTACAATGTTTCTCGCTGCTTCAATCTCAGAGTACACCTCTGAAGTTCAGGTGCAAAGTCGATCTTGACATTTAGACACACGACTTTGCCATTAGTCGGCCACTTTGTCTATTTAACATCTGCAACCTTTTTGGAATACTTGCCATGTTGTGTAGGATCAACCTCCAAACAGGGTTGTCTCCCTTTCTACAATGTCGATCGGTCCTTCCGTCAGCCACCTATACCGAGTTCGAAAAAACCCGCCCTGATTATCAGAAGTTGTTCTGTATCGCAACAACTTGAATTAAGCAGAACTAATCAACAGCAGCACAATTGGTGTATTCGGAAGACAAAAGAAATCAAACCATTGGTGAATTATTTAATAACTGTTCGCCTCTTTAAAACAACACCATCACAACATCAACTAGCGGTTTGTGAAATAATGTTTTGGTACAGGACTAGATATTATATGGATGTTTCATCTGATATAATTGGAGACAACCCTGTTCGTAGGTTGGTGTAGGATAAGAAAACTTCATTTAAAGGAATCCCTGGTGTTTGATTGGTACAGAACTACTTAATATACCTTATCAAAAACTTCCCGCCGTATGTACACACTTAATTGTAGGGACATTCTCCAAGAATTGTATTTTTCGTCAACGACATCTCCAGGCAGTTAGCATTGGGTGTACAATATCAAAATGACGATTTTGCGTGTTACATGAATACATGTATTTTGCTTCTTGATCGTTTGTCGTTATCGAAAACTGCAAGCAGATTCTACATCCACATTCTCTCGAAGCCAAATGTTAGGAAGGCAGTCAATGAATATTAATGACTATTAAAGGGATATTACAGTTCTTCCTTCAGACTAAATGTTTTCTTCACGTTTGATAAAGTGTAGAAATCTAACAAATCTCGTACAACGCGCGGCGAATGCGAGATCTCGTTTGATCTCGCGCTAAAATCCCATCAGGCCTACAGGGACTGAATCCTTTTAACATTTTCCACAAAAACAGTTCTTTTGATTCTCTCAGAATTGTCTGGGAAAATTTGCCAAGGGTTTGTCATACTGAGCTTTTGTGCACAGGTGGCCGCATCCCTTCATAAAAAATAGGTCAAACATAGTCTTCCTTTTAAACGCCAATCACGATCAAGCAGAGCTCATCTCACTTAAACTGGTTGAATGTCTGTATTTTCGGAGCTTGTCAAGACGGTGTGTATTTTGAAATATTAGATAAGCATTCCATGTTGACAGCCCTCCTCTGTGGTACGCGGGTTGTCTATTAGAAGGTTCAGCTTTACAAGGGGGTAAGAAATTGATTTGTTAGCCGTCTATGAACTCTTCTGTGAAGAAAAAAGCTATCAAAACTATCTTTAAAGGCAATGTAATTTCTGTAAAACTACCCGAGAGAAAATTTATCAAATAGGCCATTGATGTTTGCAGATATAATATGACAAATGAACACCGACAGACATGATTGCTTGATATAAGTGCCATCAGGATTTTTCCATGGTACCCATACACTTTGTACATCTGTTACTGCTTGGGTGGTTTCGCCTGTTGATGTGGAACGGTTTGAGAGAAGACAGTGAATATAACACGTATATTTTTAACTGACATAACCAAGTTAGTGTTTTGTTTGTCCCACGTGTGTTATACTAACTCGTACTGGTACTGTCAATTAAGTCCCGACTTTACCATTAGTTCTACCATGAACTGGCTTTGGATGTAATTATATCCAGCGCATGTAGTTAATTATATCCTACATGTAGAACAGGTGTGGTACTTCCTTTTTATCACATCTATACCGTTGGGATTGTGTTTCTAATAGATTGCAACCCTCCAAGCATTCTCAATTTTGGTTTATTTACACAATATTCGTTATGTATAAATTAATGGCGTAGCTTATAATAGATAGATTAATAAATAGACCCGTTTTGCCAGCTATGGGAGCGTTGGGTGGATTTATTAGAAAGTGAGTGATTGTTAACCGCAAATTAGCAGAAGCGCACCTCATACCTTGGTCCCTAGCTATATTTAATTTCTGTGTGAAATTATACAGGTATTTTATGGCTTGCAACATATCTAGAATGAGTATACGATTATTTATGTGTATGGTGTCAAAGAGGTCAGGTATATCTTTACTTTCGCGAACAACATGAATACTTGTTTAAGAAATATATTCAATATACATGAAATAATGAAAAAAGAAGAAGAACGTGCTAACTTTATAACGTGAGTGTTTTGGGTAAGGATATACAACTTATACAATTAGGTCAGCGGTGAGAGCGGACACGGATTTCCTGTTGGAGTTGTCTCCTGCAGGAAATTATGAAGTAAGTTACGATAAGTTGAATACTTTTCTGAAAATAGCATTTGAAAATATAAAATTAAATTTTAAATTATTTTTTTAAATTCAAATATCTTCACAACCCACAGGTTTACAGTGATCAAACTTATATATTTCTAATCATCCTTAATGTGCTTTCAATGAATATATACATTACCATAGCTTTGAGGCATACTTTTAGCTGTATAAAGAAAGACAAGTTCTAGAAGGTGTGTAAAAGTGTGCGTAGGAGGGTTCAGTACCCTTAAAACGGACATCGCCAATACATCACTTCACTTTTAATGTGTGTCCAGTGCCTTGAACACTATTTCTTCATCACATTCAACTTGTGTCAAGGTGTATTTGCTTTTGTCACATTGAGGGGGAAAGATTTGCTACTCTTGGTTCAGTAAAGCCAGGATTACACAATCTAGTTTGTAAAGGATTAAAAGTATCCAATGTGTGATACGTAATAGTGTAAATATTGCCTTGGAGGAAATCAGATAAACAGATTGGCTGGACTATTGATCTGCAAGAGCCATTGAAAGAATTGATAGTATTTATTGCGGACCGTTACGCCCAGGCGCCGTGCGATCGTTAATATTGGGTAATTATGTCCATTTCTTCAAAGCCAACTTGAACGATTTCAAGAGCCATTGTGTATATAATGCCTCCTAACACTCAGGATTTCGCTCACACGAGAAAGGGAACAAGTTTTTAGTGTTTTGTGATTTAACTGATTTGAGGTAATTGATCAAATGCCTGCGCTCTGATTTCGTTTTGGGATTCGTCTCAGTAGCTTGTAGGATCGAACTTTAGGGTGGAGAGATATAATTATATTCGAAAGAATACAACTTTAAGACAGAAAAGAAGGCCAGCATCCTTCGTATATTCATAGCAGAATGAATCTTTATCCGAAAAACTGAATGCTATAATAAGTATCCATTCAGTGGAATCATATAACAGAAGTTAAAAGATTTGCCAAGATTGATATACAATGGAATGGCTGAGATAAACAGTCTACGTAAAGCACTCAACTCCAGGTCCTGTGATATTGCGGTGAATGATTGTCGCTATATACTTTGCTTATATACTTATGTAACAGTTGACATAACCTGGATTTGTTGACACTTACTCTCACCTTCCATTCAGTAACAACATCTCTGACCTATAAGAAGGGTGGATGTGCCAGTTGATCTGTTTACCTTTCATATTCAGTTTGCATACATAAAGTGCCCTAGTATCTCTTTGTTGAACAAGCAAATGACAATATTGCCAGAAATAAGAAAAACTTTGCGATGGTACAGTGTCGTAAGGGATCACCAAGACAATTCTCTGGAGCAGCCCCTTTATACCAAGACAATACTCTAGAGCAACCCCCTTATACCAAGACAATACTCTGGAGCAGTCCCTTTATACCAAGACAATACTCTGGAGCAGCCCCTTTATACCAAGACAATACTCTGGAGCAGCCCCCTTTATACCAACACAATATTCTGGTACATTCCCCTTACACCATGACGATACTCCGGAGCAGCCCCTTTTTACACCAAGACAATAATCTGGAGCAGCCCCTTTATACCAAGACAATTCTCTGGAGCAGCCCCTTTATACCAAGACAATACTCTGGAGCAGCCCCCTTTATACCAAGACAATACTCTGGAGCAGCACCCATTATACCAAGACAATACTCTGGAGCAGCACCCATTATACCAAGACAATACTCTGGTACGTCCCCTTTACACCAAGACAATACTCTGGAGCAGCCCCTTATATCAAGACAATACTCTGGAGCAGCCCCTTTATATCAAGACAATACTCTGGAGCAGCTCCCTTTATACCAAGACAAAATTCTGGGGCAGTACCCTTTATACCAAGACAATACTCTGAAGCAGCCCCCTTTACACCAATGCTATAGTCTGTAACAGCCCATTCCTTCTCCCTTCTTCTTGCTATTGTTCTCCCAACCTGACTTGGGCACCTGACGCCCTCAACCGTATTTAGTGATATCATCAAAGTATGTCCTATGCATTACCAATACAGTTTTGTGTCGTTCCAAAGTCAAAATGTATCTCGCACAGTCCTGCTGCTGACCACAGAGCACTAATTGCAGTGAATTGGCATACCATGATCTCAGGATAAAAAGTTATCCAGAAACCTGAACATTAAACTTAATATGTAGCTCACGAAATATTAAGAACGCAGCTGATGGAGATGTGAAGATTGTTAATCGTTATGATCTCACAAATCCTGAACTGTCTGTTCTGCAGTTCGGTTGAATTGAAGTTACTATTTTATGGCGTCCTCTTTTGCCACAGTCTATCACAAGAATACAAACAAAGATTCTTGGTATGAAGGTCATCGTATCCTTTGTTTAAGATGAAATTTTTGAGTGTTTGTGCGCGTGTTACGCTAACCGTGTTAACATAACTTTATTTCTATTCTGCAGACGGAAGATGCCTCCAACAATCGTGGGCCAGATTACCATAGAGAAGACCCCCAGTTACTTCGTGACTAAGGAAGTGCCGAGGAGAATTTACGATATGTCTAAAGACGTAAAGTTAATTGTGGTCGTGCGCGATCCCGTGACACGGGCGATATCTGACTATACGCAGGCGCACACCAAACGACCAGAGACGAAGCCCTTCGAGCAGATGGCTTTCTTGGAGAACAGTACCGGAGTGGTGGACACGTCATGGGGTGCAATACGAATAGGCGTTTATGCTAAACACCTGGAGCGCTGGCTCAAATATTTCCCGCTGAAACAGATGCATTTTGTCAATGGCGAGAAACTGATCACAGACCCTGCAGGCGAAATGGCCAAGGTCCAGTCATTCCTGGGACTGAAGTGCATTGTTACTGAAAAACATTTTTATTTCAACGAAAACAAAGGGTTTCCATGTTTGAAGAAACACGAGGGGAGCGGTAAGCCGCATTGTTTAGGGAAGAGCAAAGGAAGGACACATCCTCAGATCGAGGAAAAAGCCATTGAAAGACTGAGAGACTTCTATCATCCTTTCAATATAAAATTTTTCCAAATGGTAGGACAGGACCTTGGTTGGCCGGGATGAGAGCGATTTCTGAGATCATTAGTTCATAAGTAACGCCATCGCAAGATGAAAGCATAACGCACATGCTCGTTTGAATCATATTGATTCAGAGCTACTGTCGCATCCCGCGTTGCAGTTTCGTTCCCTCGCCATTGGTGAATATGTGAAAGACGGAGCTAGTCCCGTGGATCATACGGTCGGAGACCGGGATCCGTACCAAATACACCCCAGATCGTTGCGGCATCCCCTATAGGGAAATTGTTGATAGAGCTTGGCAACACTGTGCGACATAAACACCAAATAAGTGACTCGAATGTTTTAACAGTGTAAAACGGGATAGGGTAATGGTTTGCTGGTGTATCAGTTGCCAGAAGCGCAAACAATCGTATCTGGGGATACAACATGAACTGGAGAAACTGTGTCTATATATTTATACAAAGCACAAGTAAGATTGTTATACCAGGCAGAGCAAGATATTTAAAATACTCAGGTACAGACGTATTTCAATACCTCACGGTCTTCTGACAGACAATGCATTAATAATATCCCAAATGTTATATTTTTCTTGATGACATAAGATAATGCTCAACTAACGCCTCAGTGCCCCTTTAATATCTCTTAACGCATAATGTTGTTTTTTTAAATTTCAAGATCTGTATAGAATTTGGTAGTAGTGGCCATTCTATATAGCCCAACTCCGCCACAGAACCCTCTATTTTTTTCCCAGAACGAACGTTTCTTTGCATCTTCGCCAACTGATGGCCTTGCTTGTGACAATCAGAAAGTGCTAACTTGAGATGGTATGTGTATTTTGTAATTGTACAGGTGATATGGATTTGAAATTGACGGTTATGTTATGTCTCGATGTACGGTTGACCCTTCGTGCCATAAATCAGAATGATTCGAGGCATAGTTTGTGGCAGTGATGGCCATCCATATAACCATGAGTTCAGTGTTGATGGTAGTCTGTATTCTGAAATCATGGTTAGTTTACTCCGACAAAGCCGCATTCAGTCGTATTTCCATAATTGAAACAGCACTGAGGTTTCAATGCGAGCCATTCGCAGTTCCAGCTTTCATGATGTGTAAAGGATATTAGGGAATGATATACATTACTCTATAGTATTTCAGATCAGACACTCACTAGTTCTCTTACCAGTGTCGCCTACATAAGGGTTTTTACCAATTCAGCTGTTTATACGTCTCTAAAGTTGTATATCGTGAAAAAGCGTGAAAAATAATATCTGATAATAAATTAGTTATATATATATATCTTTTCATTTGATCACAAAAAGTACAACTGAGCTTAGGTTTCTTACGGTCCTCTAAAAGACTCACAATTCTATATGCCTCACTTAGAATAAAAGCACGTAACTTATAGTTCCACTCGACAATTTCACATCTATCTTTGGATGAATGTTTTTCAATATAAAATTCTGTGCCGTGCTATAGGAAAGTTTTTATCAACTTTGTCGTTGTTATGTTGTGTCAAAGAGGTAAATACAAATTGTTTTCAATGGTGCTTCTGTGCGGTGTTTGAAAAAAACAAAACAACTTGCAGCGTTGTATCCAACGAACAGAAAAAGTGCCTTTGGACGGCTCTGTCTTGTTAATTAGCGCATAGTTATACCAACCTTGATATGCACCTGTGGTATACATTCTGTACTCTAGTGCAATAAACTATATCGCACCAGCTCAACCAACCATATTTTCGCCTTCTTCAATAAAGTATATATATATACACACACCGAAGTACAATATATATGAATCAAAGTACAGTATCCGCACCAAAGTACAGTATATTTGTACCAAAATACAGTATACACACCAAAGCATTTACGCACCGAAGTACTATATACCCACCGAAGTACAGTATCCGCACCACAGTACAGTATACACATCAAAGTACAGTATATTTGTACCAAAATACAGTATACACACCAAAGCATTTACGCACCGAAGTACTATATACACACACCGAAGTACAGTATCCGCACCAAAGTACAGTATACACATCAAAGTACAGTATATTTGTACCAAAATACAGTATACACACCAAAGCATTTACGCACCGAAGTACTATATACACACCGAAGTACAGTATCCGCACCAAAGTACAGTATACACATCAAAGTACAGTATATTTGTACCAAAATACAGTATACACACCAAAGCATTTACGCACCGAAGTACTATATACACACCGAAGTACAGTATCCGCACCAAAGTACAGTATACACATCAAAGTACAGTATATTTGTACCAAAATACAGTATACACACCAAAGCATTTACGCACCGAAGTATTGTATACACACCAAAGTACAGTATACACGCCAAAGTACAGTCACACCAGTAAGTACTCTGATAATGGAAACATAAACACAGCAAAGTACAGTATACACACCAAAATACAGTATACACACCAAAGTACAGTATATATACACCAAAGTACAGTGTACACACCAAAGTACAATACACACACCAAAGCAGTTCACTCACCGAAGTACATTACACACACACCAAAGTACAGTACACACGTCAAAGTACAGAGTTATACCAGTAAGTACTCCGTTAATGGAAACATAAATACAACAGAGTGTGCAGAATCTTGAAATGGGTTCGTATAGGCTTTAGCAAGTTAACTAGAATATGCACGCCTCACGAAAGTCGTATATTATCCACATTGAATTTGCGCACGAATTGCCCAACAGTCCGTTTAAAATGTTTGAAAAAAGGCGATTTTCACCGCAAGCATTCCTTGCAAGACTACGATGGTCTCATAGACAGCTTAACGTTCGTTTAATGTGAGATGTTGCTGCTGTTACAGGAATTGTGCCACCCTGTCTATCACTCTACATATGAAGTCCATCAGCTCTGGCCATGGTACAGATGGATAGAGTGATAGACAGGGTGACACAATTCCTGTTACAGCAGCAACATCCCACATTAAACGAACGTTAAACTGTCTATGAGGACATCGTACTTTCTTGCATTCAATGTGTGTAATATATGACTTTGTAAATATGATGAATACGTCTGGTAAAAAACATTTTAGAGCAATTTTGAACTTTGTCATTTTTTGTGCGCATGATGTCACATTGACGAAACTATCAATAATGCTATGTTTGTCACCATTTTCAACAACGTTTTTAACTATGGTCACTATGGAGGTATGCCAGGCTGATATGATCTATCATATTTTTACAGAACTTGATATCTTAGAAATCAGTTCAAACAGATGATCGGAACATCTCATTGTCTCGCTGTAATACCCAATTTGAAGAAATTTTTCGTCGAAGTGACATCTTGTGTACTAAAGATTGACAAAATAAAAAAAAAAAATGTGCCAAAATGTGTTTCTTTTTATCAGATATATTAACCAGAGTTGCATCAAGACAACCTAAATGATATGTGTGTGTGAATTTTCAGGTTGCTCAGATATAAGATATTGAGAATTTACTTGGGGTGACAGAAATCATGCAACAACAACAACAACAACAACAACAACCACAACGACAACAACAACAGCAACTACAAGAACAACAGTCCACAATAAATGACTCGCCGTATACCACATGCAGTGTTATGAGTAGATTAACTGCTCGCAGTACGATGTTAATGTGGACGGGATTGAGCTGTAGTAGTACCATAACTACATGAGTACATTAACTTTTTACAGTACGATGTTAATGTGGACGGGATTGAGCTGTAACAGTACCATAACTACATGAGTTCATTAACTGTTTACAGTACGGTGTCAACATGGAAGAAATAAAGCAAGCAGTACTTTACCGATATGTGTTGAGTAACTATTTATAGTACGATGGCAACATGGACGAGATAAAGCTAGCAGTACCACAGCGACATGAGTAGATTGACTGATTAGAGTACAAAGTTAACATGGACGGGATAAAGCAAGCAGTATCATACCGACATCTGAGTAGATTACCTGATTACTGTACGATGTCAACATGGACGTGAAAAAGCAAGCAGTACCATACCGACATCTGAGTAGATTAACTGATTACAGTACAATGTCAACATGGAAGGAATAAAGCAAACAGTACCATACCGACATCTGAGTAGATTACCTGATTACTGTACAATGTCAACATGGACGTGAAAAAGCAAGCAGTATCATACCGATATCTGAGTAGATTACCTGATTACTGTACGATGTCAACATGGACGTGAAAAAGCAAGCAGTACCATACCGATATCTGAGTAGATTACCTGATTACAGTACGATGTCAACATGGACGTGAAAAAGCAAGCAGTATCATACCGACATCTGAGTAGATTACCTGATTACAGTACAATGTCAACATGGAAGGAATAAAGCAAACAGTACCATACCGACATCTGAGTAGATTAACTGATTACAGTACAATGTCAAAATGGAAGGAATAAAGCAAACAGTACCATACCGACATCTGAGTAGATTCACTGTTTACAGTACAATATCAACATGGACGGGATAAGGCTAGTAGTGCCATACCGACATAAGTAGAGTAACTGTTTTACAGTACAATGTCAACATGGAAGGAATAAAGCAAACAGTACCATAGCGACATGTGTAGAGTAATTTTTGTACAGTACAATGTCAACATGGACGAATAAAAATAGCAGCACCATAGCGACATGAGTAAATTTACTGTTTACAGTACAATTTCCACATGGACGGCTTAAAGCAAACAGTACCTTACCGACCTGAGTAGATCAACTGTTTACAGTACAATGTCCACATGGACGGCTTAAAGCAAGCAGTACCTTACCGACATGAGTAGATTAACTGTTTACAGTACGATGCCAACATGGATGGGATAACGCAGTCAGTGCCATACCGACATAACGGAGTAACTAAAGCCAATATAGGGACTTGAGTAGATTAACTGTGGAAAGTATATCAACATGGGAGGAATAAAGCAAGCAGTACATTACCAACATGCGTAGATTAGTCATATATAGAACCATGTCAACAGCAGTGTCATAGTGATCTGAGTAGAATTAGTGCTATAGTAACCTATGCAAATTTTTTGTTAACAGTGCGAATGTCAACTTGGAGGGCAACCAGCCAGCAGTGCAATAGTCACACGTGTATATGAACCGTTTACGTGGACGGGATAAAGCTAGCAGTGTCACAATAAATTAACTGTTCACTATACGATGTCAACACATAGTGATATGAGTAAAATAACTATCCACAGTACAATGTCCACGTGGATGAGGTAAATCTAATTAGATTAATCGTTCACATAATGGTGCCCATATAGGGATGGTGCAATCAAGGAGTATCATACCGATCTAATTAGATTAATCGTTCACAATATGGATTACAAGCGTCTAGTCCGTCATCCATAATTCAGCCGTCGTCCATTAGAGAATATCCGCGTCCATAATCCAAAGACCTATTCCATATTCCATATAACAGTATTAGCACCAAATTCAAAAAGATAATCATAGTATACATAAACATAGGCTTGTTTCCCGCAAGAGAGAAGCGGTCAACAGTTTTCAATGATGCCGGCAAGACATCATGATGTTCCAAAAATATCAAATCCGTATCGCTGATCAGTATTCTTAATCCTTAATATTCGCTGTAAAGTCGTCATCTAAAGAATAATGTATCTCAGTCATGCATCATATATTTCGCATTAATCGTTCGCATGATGGTATCCATATAGGGATGGTGCAATCAAGCAGTATCATACCGATCTAATTAGATTAATCGTTCACATAATGGTGTCCATATAGGGATGGTGCAATCAAGGAGTATCATAACGATCTAATTAGATTAATCGTTCACATAATGGTGTCGATATAGAGATGGTGCAACCAAGCAGTATCAAAACGATCTAATTAGATTAATCGTTCACATAATGGTGTCCATATAGGGGTGGTGCAATCAAGCAGTATCATAACGATCTAATTAGATTAATCGTTCACATAATGGTGTCCATAGGGATGGTGCAATCAAGGCGTATCATAACGATCTACTTAGATTAATCGTTCAATAATGGTGTCCAAAGGGATGGTGCAATCAAGGAGTATCATAACGATCTAATTAGATTAATCGTTCACATAATGGTGTCCATATAGAGATGGTGCAACCAAGCAGTATCATAACGATCTAACTAGATTAATCGTTCAATAATGGTATCCATATAGGGATGGTGCAACCAAGCAGTATCATAACGATCTAATTAGATTAATCGTTCAATAATGGTGTCCATATAGGGATGGTGCAACCAGGCAGTATCATAACGATCTAATTAGATTAATCGTTCAATAATGGTGTCCATATAGGGATGGTGCAACCAAGCAGTATCATGACGACCTACTTCGATTAATCGCTCGCTTAATAGTGTCCATATAGGGATGGTGCAATCAAGCAGTATCATAACGATCTAATTAGATTAATCGTTCGCAATATGGTGTCCATATAGGGATGGTGCAATCAGCAGTATCATAACGATCTAATTAGATTAATCGTTCGCATTATGGTGTCCATATAGGGATGGTGCAATCAAGCAGTATCATAACGATTTAATTAGATTTGTCGTTCACATTATGGTGTCCATGCAGGGATGGTGCAATCAAGCAGTATCATAACGATCCAATTAGATTAATCGTTCACATAATCGTGTCCATATAGGGATGGTGCAATCAAGCAGTATCATAACGATCTAATTTGATTAATCGTCCAATAATGGTGTCGATATAGGGATGTTCAATCAAGCAGTATCATAACGATCTAATTAGATTAATCGTTCACATTATGGTGTCCATATAGGGACGATGCAATCAAGCAGTATCACAACCATCTAATTAGATTAATCGTTCATATTATGGAGTCCATATAGGGATGATGCAATCAAGCAGTATCATAACGATCCAATTAGATTAATCGTTCACATAATGGTGTCCATATAGGGATGGTGCAATCAAGCAGTATCATAACGATCTAATTAGATTAACCGTTCACATAATGGTGTCCGTATAGGGATGGTGCAATCAAGCATTCCTTTCACGATCTAATTAGATTAATCGCTGACATTATGGCGTCCATAGAGGGACGGTGCAATCAAGCAATATCATAACGATCTAATTAGATTAATTGTTCGCATAATGGTGTTCCCATAGGGATGGTGCAATCAAGCAGTATCATAACCATCTCATTAGATTAATTGTTCACATAATGGTGTCCATATAGGGATGGTGCAATCAAGCAGTATCATACCGATCTGACTGGATTAATCGTTCACATAATAGTGTCCATATAGGGATGGTGCAATCAAGCAGTATCATAATGATATAATTAGATTAATCGTTCACATTATGGTGTACATATAGGGGTGATGCAATCAAGCCGTATCATAACGATCTAATTAGATTAATCGTTCACATAATGGTGTCCATATAGGGATGGTGCAATCAAGCAGTATCATAACGATCTAATTAGATTAATCGTTCACAAAATGGTGTCCATATAGGGATGGTGCAATCAAGCAGTATCATAACCATCTCATTAGATTAATTGTTCACATAATGGTGTCCATATAGGGATGGTGCAATCAAGCAGTATCATATCGATCTGACTGGATTAATCGTTCACATAATAGTGTCCATATAGGGATGGTGCAATCAAGCAGTATCATAATGATATAATTAGATTAATCGTTCACATTATGGTGTACATATAGGGGTGATGCAATCAAGCCGTATCATAACGATCTAATTAGATTAATCGTTCACATAATGGTGTCCATATAGGGATGGTGCAATCAAGCAGTATCATAACGATCTAATTAGATTAATCGTTCACAAAATGGTGTCCATATAGGGATGGTGCAATCAAGCAGTATCATAACGATCTGACTAGATTAATCGTTCACATAATAGTGTCCATATCGGGATGGTGCAATCAAGCAGTATCATAACGATGTAATTAGATTGATCGTTCACATAATAGTGTCCATATAGGGATGATGCAATCAAGCTGCATCATAACCATCTAATTAGATTAATCGTTCACATTATGGTGTCCATATAGGGATGGTGCAATCAAGCAGTATCATAACGATCTGACTAGATTAAAATCAAGCAGTATCATAACGATCTAATTAGGTTGATCGTTCACATTATAGTGTCCATATAGGGAAGATGCAATCAAGCAGTATCATAACGATCTGACTAGATTAATCGTTGACATAATAATGTCCATATAGGGATGGTGCAATCAAGCAGTATCATAACGATCTAATTCGATTAATGGTTCACATAATGGTGTCCATATAGGGATGGTGCAATTAAGCAGTATCATAACGATCTGACTAGATTAATCGTTCACATAATAGTGTCCATATAGGGATGGTGCAATCAAGCAGTATCATAACGATCTAAATAGATCAATCGTTCACATAATGGTGTCATTATAGGGATGGTGCAATCAAGCAGTATCATAACGATCTAACTAGACTAATCGTTCACATAATAGTGTCCATATAGGGATGGTGCAATCAAGCAGTATCATAACGATCTAATTAGATTGATCGTTCACATTATAGTGTCCATATAGGGATGGTGCAATCAAGCAGTATCATAACGATCTAATTCGATTAATCGTTCACATAATGGTGTCATTATAGGGATGGTGCAATCAAGCAGTATCATAACGATCTGACTAGATTAATCGTTCACATAATGGTGTCCATATATGGATGGTGCAATCAAGCAGTATCATACCGATCTAATTAGATTGATCGTTCACATTATAGTGTCCATATAGGGATGATGCAATCAAGCAGTATCTTAACGATCTAATTAGATTAATCGTTCATATAATGGTGACCATATAGGGATGGTGCAACCAAGCAGTATCATAGCGATCTAATTAGATTTATCGTTAACATAATGGTGTCCATATATGGATGGTGCTGCAGTATCATAAAATTCTAATTAGATTTATCGTTCACATAATGGTGTCCATATAGGAATGGTGCAATCAAGCTGTATCATAACGATCTAATTAGATTAATCGTTCACATTATGGTGTCCATATAGGGATGGTGCAATCAAGCAGTATCATAACGATCTAATTAGATTAATCGTTCATATAATGGTGACCATATAGGGATGGTGCAACCAAGCAGTATCATAACGATCTAATTAGATTAATACGTCACATTATGGCGTCCATATAGAGATGGTGCAATCAAGCAGTACCATAGCGACATGTGTAGATTAGTTGTTTACAAAATGATGTCCACATGGATGACGTGAGTAGATTAACTGCTGTCAGTACGATGGTTATGGATATGGTTATGGTTATGCAACAACGTCACATGTCATAAAGAGAGGTCAATGTCTCAGCATATTAACTTATGACAGTACGATGGGGGCAGGAACGCCAAACTGCAGCGTAGCGACATTAGATTAGTACGGCGGCGACATGGACTGAGCAAAACTATATACCAGAGCGATATAAGTAGGTCACCAGTTGACGGTATAGTGGCGACATCAGTTCATTAAATGTTGACAGTATGGCGACTACATGAATAGACGGAGAGGTACGATATGGGGGACTAGTTGAGTTACTCTTTCATAGTATGGTATCTGTATGAATACACTAAAACTGTACTATTGTGACATAAGTAATTATCTAATAGTATGGTGACGCGATGGATACATTAAAACAAGAGTTTTGGGGGGGGGGGGGGTGGACGGTGGTATTACGGTGAAGTGTCGAAATAAGGGGTCTCTATATATAACTCCATGCTTTATGGTTTTATATAAAGCATGAGATTATATATAGAGACCCCATATTTCGACACATCACCGTCATACCACCGTCCACACCCCCCAAAACTCTTGTTTTGCGGGCCTGTGAACTATATCATACTAGTGGGACCAGTTGAGTAACTTTTGACAGTGTGGTGACGGCAAGAATAGACTAACGCAGTATTATAGTGGCATCAGTTGATTATTGCTGACAACAGGACGGTAGCGAGATGAAAAGACTGGATGTTATAGTTACATGATGACGCGAGACAGTGTATGCGAAATATTTGGAAGATATTGTGCTTGAGGGGGCGAAGCCCCGGAGAGTGCAATATCGTGCTAATATTTGGCATACATTGTCGCGTGTTGATCATTGATCCAGCCAATGATCATCCGAGCTTGATTGTGAAGCTCCGCCTCTTCTGACCTAATCCGGGAAAAGGAAGTCAGCTATGGTGTATTTCAGATACACCATATGCGGTATTAAATACACCACGAGTGAGTTGTGTGGTGCATATATTACAAGGAGACGATCAAAGCAAATTTGAGGAGTCAGTGGATAAATGTTGATTAACTGTTAACATTGCTACAACATGGATAGGTTAAAAGTACATCATCATAGTTGGATGTTGACAGTACGATGACAATGTGCAAATATTACAACAGCACTAGAGCTGACTGGCAGCAGAAATGCCAAATAAAACCATGATGGTGCAACGATTGCGATCCAATCAAGAGCGATAGGAAATATGACTGATGTTACAGGAATAGATGTTCATAAATTTTACAACATCAAAGCGCATAAATTATTTGAATATTTCGAAGGACGAGAAGGTTTCCTAAGCATACATAATTACATCAGCCCACACAGCGAAGCCAAACATCATGTTGATCTGTATTTCTTCAACTTACTACACAAAGGCTTCAAGGAAGTGAGAACAGAAAATGTGGACAATTCAACAGAAATAAGACGGATATTTCAACAAAATAAACACTCGCTGCTTGTGTTATTATTCTTTGAAGTAGATGTACGTACATTGTGTTGGAGGCATTGTTTACCTAGTTTATAGTGAAGACAAGTGTTGTGTTGGAGGCATTGTTTACCTAGTTTATAGTGAAGACAAGTGTTGTGTTGGAGGCATTGTTTACCTAGTTTATAGTGAAGACAAGTGTTGTGTTGGAGGCATTGTTTACCTAGTTTATAGTGAAGACAAGTGTTGTGTTGGAGGCATTGTTTACCTAGTTTATAGTGAAGACAAGTGTTGTGTTGGAGGCATTGTTTACCTAGTTTATAGTGAAGACAAGTGTTGTGTTGGAGGCATTGTTTACCTAGTTTATAGTCAAGACAAGTGTTGTGTTGGAGGCATTGTTTACCTAGTTTATAGTCAAGACAAGTGTTGTGTTGGAGGCATTGTTTACCTAGTTTATAGTCAACAAGACAAGTAAGTTATAGTTGGAGAATGCGTCTGTTTTACCTAGTTTATAGTCACAAGATATGTTGTGTTGGAGGTGTTTGTTTGACTAGTTTAGCTTCTGTCAAGAAAGACAAGTGTGTTGGGGTTGGAGGTGCACTTGCTTAATTAGTTTATAGTCACAGAAAGACAGCACAAGCTGGGAGGCATTGTTTTAATTTAGTTTATAGGCCAAGACAAGTAAGGTGTTAAGGCATTGCTTTACCTTAGTTTATAGTCAAGACAAGTGTTGAAGTTGGAGCATTGTTTACCCTAGTTTGGCAGTGAAGACAAGTGCTAGTTGGAGGCATTGTTTACCCAGTTTATAGTCAACATTGCAAGTGCTGGTGTTGGAGGCATTGTTTACCTAGTTTATAGGAAGAAGGTGCGAAAGCTGGGAGGCATTGCTTTACATCTAGTTTGGTAGTCAAGACAGAAAAGCAGTTGAGGCATTGCTTACCTATTTATGTAGTCAAGACAAGTGTTGTGTTGGAGGCATTGTTTACCTAGTTTATAGTCAAGACAAGGTTAAAGTATGGTTGTTTACCTAGTTTAGTCAAGACAAGTGTTGTGTTGGAGTGTATTGTCACTCTAGCTTATAGGCCTAAGACAAGTATGTTGGTGCATTGCTTTACCTAGTTTATAGTCAAGACAAGTGTTGTGTTGGAGTGCATTGTTTACCTAGTTTAGGTCAAGACAAGTGTTGTGTTGGAGGCATTGTTTACCTAGTTTATAGTGAAGACAAGTGTTGTGTTGGAGGCATTGTTTACCTAGTTTATAGTCAAGACAAGTGTTGTGTTGGAGGCATTGTTTACCTAGTTTATAGTGACAAGTGTTGTGTTGGAGACCAAGTGTTGTGTTGGAGGCATTGTTTACCTAGTTTATAGTGAAGACAAGTGTTGTGTTGGAGGCATTGTTTACCTAGTTTATAGTGAAGACAAGTGTTGTGTTGGAGGCATTGTTTACCTAGTTTATAGTCAAGACAAGTGTTGTGTTGGAGGCATTGTTTACCTAGTTTATAGTCAAGACAAGTGTTGTGTTGGAGGCATTGTTTACCTAGTTTATAGTCAAGACAAGTGTTGTGTTGGAGGCATTGTTTACCTAGTTTATAGTCAAGACAAGTGTTGTGTTGGAGGCATTGTTTACCAAGTTTATAGTCAAGACAAGTGTTGTGTTGGAGGCATTGTTTACCTAGTTTATAGTCAAGACAAGTGTTGTGTTGGAGGCATTGTTTACCTAGTTTATAGTCAAGACAAGTGTTGTGTTGGAGGCATTGTTTACCAAGTTTATAGTCAAGACAAGTGTTGTGTTGGAGGCATTGTTTACCAAGTTTATAGTCAAGACAAGTGTTGTGTTGGAGGCATTGTTTACCAAGTTTATAGTCAAGACAAGTGTCAAGCAGTCAATTTATATCTACTCCAATGCACGATACATTAACTTTGTATATTTAAGTCTCAATAGCGGCGTGTCCCAGATGGCTTCTCGGCGCTATTGAGCCGCCATTTTAGTTTCATTTTAAATGTCACTATTATACCCTCTTCAAAATGTGAATGACTGCTCGGAACAAAGCAAATACCCGCACTGCAAGGGGCACAAGTATCTCCTTTGTTATGGAATACAACGACCTTGAGAAGTCGAACATGACCAAATGGGATTCACTTCATTATTTCCGTGGAACATTGTGCATTTAACTGCAAAACTCCCAGTATTAATGATTTACGATGGACTTTGTATCTGCAAAAGCATTTGTCTATTCATGGAGCTTATTGAAGTCCCTTTACAGCGCGGACCCGGCAGAGAGCATCGTGCAAATATACTGTTTTACCCGCCATTGTACTAACTTCCTACGAGGGCTTGATCCTTCGACGTTAATATAGGCAATATAAGCAAACACGCGTATTTGCCGACATCGTTTGTACACAGTAGGTATTGACATTTGGCATATGTAACTAAACAGTCCTTCAGAGCGTTCAGCCGCTCAATGACGCGTCTAACAAACATGATGAATAAAGTACAGAAAAATAGAGACCGCGCTCTCTACACAGCCCATTATTGAAGTCACGTCTTGCTTTGAATGCCTCCTTCGTAGTGTTGATCCGGCCACTGCCGAAAGCAAGCAACTTCGTCTTAATGTCCCCCTAAACCGCGCGTTGTCCGCTTACAGTTCGAATAGAAGAGGCGAAAAATTCTCATGAAATAAAATCTCTATCCTGGCCGCCATATAACGGTTTCATTTGCCGGATATCTTTTTCATCGTTTAGCTGGGCCGTTTGTGTACTAGCTTCTCGGTTTGAGCCTATTGGGACCACAAAGTTACAACAAGGCGTTTCTAAGATTTTCACAAGAATACTCACAGTGATCTGGCAATACCCCCGCAGAAGTTTGGGGCAAAGTTTAGACAAATCGCAGCAGGAAAAACAGGATAAAAGAACATTACAAGGGTAACATCATCTTGTAGTCCAATGAACATTGTAAACTGTTGTTTTTAGCGGGACGAACCCGGATCGGGCTCCTTAGATCTCATACCCTACTGTAGTTTTCTGTAACAACAGTTTTGTTAACGTTGAACCTAAATATCTGTTACTCTGAAAATAAAGCTTGGATCCTTGTGGTACTACCGTGTAGTATGTTTAACGGTGTACAACGAGGATTGCTGACGACCAGATCTTTGTATTTGTTATTCCTCCTGGAAAAAAAAGAACAGATGAAAAAATTATAACCATATGTCAAAACTGGAATATTCATTGACATGTTCAATGGTTTGCTGAGGTCTGCAGTTATAGGGTTGTCTCGCGCTAATATTCAGTGTAATAATAAAGCATAGCAAATTGTTGTTTGAATTTCCTAGTTAATGTATGTTATGAAGTGTTATTGTGCCAGATATTGCGTGGCTGTTTAAGCTGGGAATGTGTCAAGGAGATAAAAAGGCAATTAAATCCAAGGTGCCGACTCGGACACCTTATACCCGGGAACGGCCAGGCACAGGGAACCTCTCAGCGGGCATTCCCAACTAAATAGAAGAAAGGAGCTTTTGGAAGTTGGTGACCCTTAAAAGACTGGCGAAGTTTGACAAACACACTATTTGACAGCTGCGGGTTCAGTAAAAGATCCGTTCACGGAAACTTGAACGGAACGAGATTTACTTCGCCTGGGGGGTTCTTCGGGCTGCGATCTCGGCTACCCAAAGTTAGATTCCTTTTAATCCTTCTCCCGTTCTACTTTCTCAGTCCCTAAACTATTTCTCCAAGTGCCACTCACCAACTTTGACATTAAACGTTTCCCCGGTTAAATCGCCACGGATCAACAGAACTATTTGGGACCACTTGACATCATAGTCCAGTTATATTGTTGGTGATTCGCTTAAAAACCTTTCTTTGACTGATCAGACTACGTGTTAAAAGCTTATACTTTGTTCTGGTAAACTTATACGAACTCTAGGTGTCCCGCCCTCTATGTTAAATCACACACGATCAAAATCAATGGTGTTTGGTGAACTCCGAGTTCCCCTATGACATTTGTTTGTAAAGATTAAGTAAATTTAGAGAAGCTATGCACTCAAAGAAGTACATAGTCCCCGGGAGCGTTTGTTTAAACGCCATAGTGCAGAGAGCTTGATAAGTCAATAGAGAAGTCAATGTGCACAAAGCTTTCACCTACCTACAACCACCAAAAAGCTCCAGTACAAACTGAGTAAATTGTCATGACAAAACTATATCATGACTCTCCAGTTTTATCACTGTTCCTGTACGGTATACTCGCCTTTCCCCCTGTAATTCCATTTCATCACATTCTATTACAGATCCCCATGCTGATTATACTCTAAATGCCGTTTGTGTCCTTCAAGTTTGAAATACGAATCAAGGCATTAAATTATCTCCCTTTGCCCGTAATCGCACATGGCGACTATCGATTTTTGTCCTCCAGATTTTATCATAAATTTGTAAGCTGTGGATATTCCGTTTGATTGAAGGTGTTGACACTTTAGAAATTAACATATGTGGGTGTGCCGATTCTTCATGTCTGGCCCTCATTATCCAGCCTTGGTCCATTTTACAACAACCACTCGCGCCCGTATCGAGTAAAAAGTATGACTGTAATTTGCATTTAGATGATGATGGTAACAGAAATTGATCTACTTCTGTGAGTATTGACTTGGAGACGTTGTTATAACGGACTACGGTTGACCAATGAATGACGGTATTCAAATTTATTTACATTGTTAAAACTGTCAACGAGGACAAATGTAGGTATGATCGGAGAATATTTGTGAAATGATAGTTTAAACCTACGTGTGCTGGGATATGTATATTAGGTAGACAGATATCTAACTGGACTAGCTGAAGCCAAAGTGATAGCTATACTTCCGAAAATAGCTACGATGGATGGATGGATAGATGTAGATATATGCCATAAAACATTCCATGAGAGTATGCTATAGTGACCCACTGCCAGCATAACAAGCGGCTCCATCATTCTACACTGCATGACATCATCACTATGGTAGGCCATCCCTGTTAGCAATATATTGAAATTGTAATTTCAATACATTGAATATCAACCAATCACATGGTAAGCCCCGAATTTCAATGTATTGAAATTCACTTGCAATGTATTGAAAATCGAGCAAAGCAAAGTGTGTATATTTCAATGCATTGAAAATCAACCACTGGCATGGCTTGTTACAAAGCTAGGTGCACGTTTTCTGACCGCGACATTTGCGCCAGGAGATTTAGTATTTAGGTGACGTGACGTGTCACCCCGCTCTTGAAATAGCACTCGTAAAGCTCTCAATTGATCTAAGAACTGTACTGTGAAACTGTACTATCTGTCGGCCAGCTATAAATTAAGCGTGATAGAGAAGGGAAAACATGACCAGTTGTTGCATTATTTGTAATCCGGTGTTATACAGTGGGTCAGCGGCTTCAGAATAGGGTCGCCCGATTACTGTCACAGTCCGACCTCGCTGACCAAGATGACGAAGCGCAGAATGGCAAACCTCCAAGAAAAATCTCGTTTCATTGGTTGATTTTCAATACATTGAAATTACATTTTCAAAACATTGAAATTACATTTTCAATACATTGAAATTACATTTTCAATACATTGAAATAACATTTTCAATTCATTGAAATTCGGGGCTTATGATTGGTTGATTTTCAATGTATTGATACTGCAATTTCAATACTTTGAAATTCGGAGCTTATGATTGGTTGATTTTTAATGTATTGATATAGCATTTTAAATGGCGTTGCAATTCGAGGCTTATGATTGGTTGATTTTCAATATATTGATATTGTATTTTCAATACATTGAAATTCGAGTCTTACTATTGGATGATTTTCAATGTATTGATATTACATTTTAATTACATTGAATTTCAGGTAATATGAGTGGTAGATTTTCAAGGTATTGAAATTATAATTTCAATACATTGGTATCCATTCAACGCAACGAATTGTGGAAGGGATGGCCTACCATACACCACAACCACAGTCTGGGATGATTTTTCTCATTTAGAATTTAATCACGAGTTTAAGAAATACACGTGTATTAACAAGCTAGATAGCATGAAACCGTTTATTTCCCGCCACTCATAGTCATCTTCACAATGTCAAGGTTTCTGTTTGACCCAAAGACGAAACCTTGACCATCTTGCGGTCCGACCACATCCAGTGCATACCAATATGTTCCAACATGATTAAACATGCCAAGATGACGTAAAACAAGTGATCTGATTGGTCAATATACAAAGACTGTCGATTTCCTCATTGGTTGAAATTTAAAGTGACATTTTTCCGAAATGTATCTAGGATACAGATACCCCTGATTTTAACGAGGATGCTCGCAGTGGATTGCTGCCGTCAGCTCACTAGTAGTATATATAGGGCAACTAAAGTTAATTTTCCCCCGGATGTAAAAATGACGTCACAATTGAGGGTGTGGCGCCATCTCTACACTATGGATGCAAGGGAGACAACTCGGGCATTGGGGGGTTATTGGGGGGTGTGCATTGACAAAAAAAAAAAAAAAAAAGTTCCGGCAAAAAAAAAAAAAAAAAAATGTATTCATGCGCGGTGATGCGGTTTGGCCGTGGTTTTGGCGGTGATTCGGTCTCGGGGAAAAAGCTTCCGCGGAGAAAAAGTAGTCCCTAGATAAAATGGTCCGATTGGGTCGAGTGAGGTATCAAAGTGAAGCTTATGTGAAGGGGCATCTAATGGGCTGGGTGTGGGGTTGACATATCGGCATTCTGCGCATGCGCGGCGGCCGAAGGGTATGAAAATAGCCTTTTTGGAGCTATGGGAGCCCCTAGTTGACCGATGGGGTCGAGTGAGGTATCAAATTGAAGGTTAGGTGAAGGGGCATCTGATGGGCTGGGCGCGGGGGTGAACTATCGGCATTCTGCGCATGCGCGGAGGCCCAAGGGTATGAAAATAGCCTTTTTGGAGCTAGGAGATTGACTACTGGTCTAGTGGGGTCGAGTGAGGTATCGATGTGAAGCATTCGTGAAGGGGCATCTGATGGGCTGGGTATGGGGTTGAAATATCGGCATTCTGCGCATGCGCGGTGGCCCAAGGGTATGGAAATAGCGGTTTTGGAGCTAGGGGAGTCCCTAATGGGCCAATGGAGTCGTATGAGGTATCAAAGTGAAGCATTCGTGAAGGGGCATCTGATGGACTGGGCGTGGGGTTGAAATATCGGCATTCTGCATGCGCGGTGACCCAAGGGTATGGAAATAGACGTTTTGGAGCTAGGGGAGCCCCTAATGGTCCAATGGGGTCGAGTGAGGTATCAAAGTGAAGCATTCGTGAAGGGGCATCTGATGGACTGGGTGTGGGGTTGACATATCGGCCTTCTGCGCATGCGCGGTGGCCCAAGGGCATGAAAATAAGCCTTTTGGAGCTAGGGGAGCCCCCTAATGGTCCAATGGGATCGAGTGAGGTATCAAGTGAAGCATTCGTGAAGGGGCATCTGATGGACTGGGTGTGGGGTTGAATTAGGGTCATTCTGCACATGCGCGGTGGCCCAAGGGTATGAAAATAGACGTTTTGGCATCTAGGGGAGCCCCTAATGGTCGAATGGGGTCGAGTGAGGTATCAACGTGAAGCCTAGGTGAAGGGGTATTTGATGGCTGGGTAGCTGCATGTAAAATTTTTCCTGAAAAAAAAAATACGGAACACGGACTTTATCGAAAAACCTGGAAAAATGCCTATATGGGGTATGAGGGGTATATAGGTCGCCGGGCTTAACGGGGCTTGTCTATCAACAGAGTTATCTTTCCCTAGTTCCAGGGTGGGTGTATGTAAAGAGTGCCGCGAAGAAAAATGCAGAATACGGACTTTATACTCAAGTGCGGAAGGAAGTACCTTACCATATGGGGTATGGCAGGTATAGGACCATCCTGGGAAACCTACTTCTCCACATTTGCGGTATAGGTTGTGGGGTCTCATTTTACTCGTCTCGTCATTTAGAACATGATAGGAAGTGTCCCCGTGCGAATCGGTGAAATTTTTGAAAAAAGTCACCGAACCCCATATAGTGCCATACTGAGGGTATAGGATCAATGTTTGTCCCCCTAGGAAACGTACTTCTATACATTTGCGGTAGGGTTGTGGGGTCTCGTTTTACTCGTCTCGTCATTTAGAACATGATAGGAAGTGTCCCCGTGCGAATCGGTGAAATTTTTGAAAAAAGTCACCGAGCCCCATATAGACCCATACTGGGGTATAGGGTCAATGTTTATCCTATTGGGAAACCCACTTCTATACATTTGCGGTAGGGTTGTGGGGTCTCGTTTTACTCGTCTCGTCATTTAGAACACGATAGGAAGTGTTGCGGAGTGAATCGGTGAAATTTTTGAAAAAAATCACCGAGGCCTGGGTAGGCCCATAGGCCTATACTGCATGGCTATGGGTGTATAGGCCCATACGGGGTGGACATGTTGGAGTCTAGGTGGGCCACTCATGGTCCAATGGGGTCGAGTGAGGTCTTATTTTTGAAGCTCTCGTGGAGGAGCACTTGACTACACTAATGGTTCGTCCGTGTTCAATAGTCTGCGCATGCGCAGTCTGGCCGTAGTATAGAAAACAGGCATTTTGGGTGCTATGTAGGGGTGTGTTTGGGTTAGAGATGAGCTAATCTCGGTTCGAATGGGTCGTGTGAGGTGTCAAAGTGAAGCTTGTGTGGGGTAGAGTCAGAATGGTGTGTTTTTGAATGCATGTCGCGTTAATCTGCGCATGCGCAGTTGGTTGTAGTAAGTAAAATGGCCATTTTGGGGCAGCGAAGGAAGTTATTTGGGGTCGAGATGGGCTAATCACGGTTCGAATGCGTCCTGAAAGGTGTCATCTTGTAGTTCTCGGGGTGGACACTCCGATTTGAGGGATGTTCGCGTCATCTGTGACGTCATCGGTGACGTCATCGGTACGAGTAGTAGCGAAAGTGGCCATTTCGGGCAGTACATGAAGGTATTTGGGGTCTAGATGGGCTATTCACG
>JAVTVY010037153.1:0-16710 GCA_036873755.1 Hanleya hanleyi | reverse complement strand
TAAAGCACATACCAAGAATCTAACGATTCGTGATATGTGTTGTATCTCAGGTACGCTTTTATTGTACCTGTTCATGTGGCAACTTGGGTGATATGACCACACGGCCCCTAGCACCGGCATAAGCGGTATTAGATACAAATCTAGAGAGCTCGCGATGGAAATGCTCTGACAACTCGTATACTGGTAATTGGTGAGCTGTTTCGCTGTGACAACTCGTACATTGGAGATTGGTGAGCTGTATCGTCATCAGATGTAAATGACGGCATTTAACACAAAAGACTAGTCTGTAAGGCCCGATGTCGACCCAGCATCAACTTCCCACAAATGCCAACATCTATCACAGACCAAAAGGTCTGTACAGGGGGCGGGCCTCGGGGACGAAACGTCCACCAGAAGAATCTCGCTATATACAGGAAAAAATTGCAACACATATAAGGGAAGTGGAGAGAGGTGCCGACATACTGACTGCGTCACATGACCTCACAGAATAGTCTTCTGGTTAACCTATTCTAAAGCACATACCAAGAATCTAGCGATTCGTGATATGTGTTGCATCTCAGGTACGCTTTTATTGTACCTGTTCATGTGGCAACTTGGATGATATGACCACACGGCCCCTAGCACCGGCATAAGCGGTATTAGATACAAATCTAGAGAGCTATGATGGAAATGCTCTGACCACTCGTATACTGGTAATTGGTGAGCTCTTTCGCTGTGACAACCCTGGGTTATGGCCCCTTACCCTGGGTTATGGCCCCTTATCCTGGGTTATGGCCCATTATCCCGGGTTAAGCAGAATACTTCAAGCGTCAGATCTAGTTCCAAGATTCAGTTTTTAAATTTTCGAATCTATTGTCGGAATACCTTTTTCAAAAGACAATGTCAGCACCAATCTCCAAGCAGGCATGAAATATAAGCTAAGATCTTTGCAACATATCATGATGTTCCTACCGTATCACTGGCCAGTATTCGCTTATCCCAAATCGCTTCTAGAACATATTGTATCTCGGACACGCTTTGATTGCGCCTATTCGTACGAAAATCATGAAGACGTTACACTATGTTCATACGACCATTATTCTTGGTAGGGATGAATAAGAACACGACAGGATACATAGAGCGTGTATACTGTAATCGCGCATTGCTATCAGTTGATGATATTTATCACCAAATTTGAGAAGCATTGAGTGAAGGCACAGAACAATAGACTTCGTCACAGATTTCATCTGGCAAATGTTACCAGGCGATATCACATGGGTCTATGCCGGCCATTCTCGGATGCTACCAGGAAGGGTCAATGCCTTGCCGTAAAGTCAAGGCTTTTCACCTTTATAGAGATTTATGTCTAAATATGCCAAGGCTGTTTCCTTCAAATTCAGTGAAGGTGGGCATCACATTCATTGGAATACATACATGCTGTTAGTATACAATGTGTTGGACAAATTTTACATAGTTATTATTAATGAGAAATTCAAGGAAATCCATGAACCAGGAATTATATACCTTATGGTTGAACTGGTGAAATGTATGGCTTCTAACATCGATGATCAGTTTCTTTGAACTCCCGCGATTATCACTACCTTAGGCGACTATCACTACCTTAGGCGATTATCACTACCTTGGGCGATTATCACTACCTTAGGCGATTATCACTACCTTAGGCGATTATCACTACCTTAGGCGACTATCACTACCTTAGGCGATTATCACTACCTTAGGCGATTATCACTACCTTAGGCGATTATCACTACCTTAGGCGATTATCACTACCTTAGGCGATTATCACTACCTTAGGCGACTATCACTACCTTAGGCGATTATCACTACCTTAGGCGATTATCACTACCTTAGGCGATTATCACTACCTTAGGCGATTATCACTACCTTAGGCGACTATCACTACCTTAGGCGATTATCACTACCTTAGGCGATTATCACTACCTTAGGCGATTATCACTACCTTAGGCGATTATCACTACCTTAGGCGGTCAATGGGATCCTGATGAGAAATTGGCGTATATCGAATAGAGAAATCTCAAGTCGAATTGGTTTGTCTTATGCCATTTGGTATGAAGCTCTTCCCTAAGATATTGGTGTTTTGAAATATCAGCACAATAATCTCCAGATGATTTCCTTGCTGTAACCCGCAACTGACTCTTGGAAAGGCTAGGTCAGAATTACTTTCTCCCAATACGAGAGCTTCCAATAGTTAAGCGATCTACCATGAGACACCAGATACTCGACGGAATAAGAGATAATTAAGGCGCATTTAACATATAATGGGTTAAATGAATGTCAATATATGTGAAACACGAGAAAAAGTTGCATCGCAGTTAAATATTTGGTAAAACGAAGAAATTCATCAGATAGTATAGCAAGTGTAAATTCTATGTTAAAAGCATGAAATTTGACACCCACGACCATTGGACCATACAGATCAATATCAGATGTGAAGTCACTTTGAGTTCAATCAGATTGTAAAGTTATCGTAAACCCTCAAGTAAAGTTTCCATCAAATGATCGAGGAAATTACGTGTAAGATTCAAATTGACTTGGCACTTATGAGTTACCATACAAAAAGTCAAGTACTTTTTACCGGGTTAGGAAACATCACATAAATGAAATAAATATCTATTTTAATACAGTTAAAGTTTGTCTTTCATTTGACCGTCACTTCGTCTGAGGGCTTACTATCATTTTAAAGGACCACAGCTGAATAATGAATGACGGACCAGACGCTTGTAATCGAGGAGTTAACCCTACCTTACCTGTGCTACTTGCTTGGAATGTATTGTAGCCGGGGACGGTGGGGGGGGGAGGGGGGGAGGCGGGGAGGTTGGCTCGTAAAGGGGGATAGAAAGCTGAAACTTTTCCACATACATCTTTGGGTCAAGCTCTACCAGAAAATTATAAAATAATCCACAAATTTCTGATCTGATGAACTCACAATAACATCATAACCCAAACAGTTTTGTTGTCCGTATTTTCATCAGAAAACCCCTAGTTTTGGGCACATTCGAGATAAACTTTTGAAGAAAATTGAGAAACCACATTTTCCTTTTTACACCCTTTTGGCCGTCATTTAGGATTTACCTACGATGAAGGGTTTTGCCAATAGGTTCAAATTGAGCCAAAATGTCGTCTCAGATGTAAACTGACATAGACCGACCCCCAGTTTATCTGCTCATCTGCTCAGTCTATCTTTGTCTGTGGGGTCATATAATTTCTTGTCCGTACTCCGGCATCATTTTCCACGACCCAGAGCTGATCGGGAGCAAGAAGAACCAAGATTGTGCTCAAACTCAAAGAAAACCATTCTAGACCACTTAAAACATTCAAAATTTAATTAACGTCTAGCCTTTCATTTGATCGCAGACGACAGTGACGTAAAACAACCTCGACGGACTTTAGAAATTGGAACAGTTTATTTATTGTTTCGCTTATATTATGGAATGGATTTTAATATATCTACATATGATACCTTGAATCCGAACTAGTATTTTCAGTCACCATATCTTCCGTCACGTTGTACCAGATCCCACTTGCTACAATCGTATTTTGACATCAGTGTTGATGTACTTCAAGATCCTCATGGTGCTCATATGAACAGTCGCAATCAAAACTTGACTCAAAACTTGACTGAGATACATCATTCTTTAGATGACGACTTTACAACGAATATTATGGATTAAGAATACTGATCAGCGTTACGGATTTGATATTTTTGGAACATCATGATGTCATGCCGGCATCATTGAAAACTGTTGACCGCTTCTCTCTTGCAGGAAACTATCCTATGTTTATGTATACTATGATTGTCTTTTGAAATTGGTGCTAATATTGTTACATGGAATATGAAATATGGAATATGGAAATCACCAATTACCAATATACGAGTTGTCAGAGCATTTTCATCATAGCTCTCTAGATTTGTATCTAATACCGCTTATGCCGGTGCTAGGGACCGCGTGGTCATGTCATCCAAGTTTTCCAAGATACAACACATATCACGAATCGTTAGATTCTTGGTATGTGCTTTAGAATAGGTTAACCAGAAGACTATACGGTGAAGTCATGTGGCTCTGTCAGTATGTCGGCACCTCTTCCCACTTCCCTTATATGCGTTGTAATTTGGATTATGGGCGCGGATATTCTTTAAAGGACGACGGCTGAACTATGAATGACGGACCAGACGCTTGTAATTGGATATTTATCAGCAAATTCGACAAACCTGGACCTAATACGGAATAACTCGACATCAAGGTGTGTTGGTCTATCCATGTCCATCCAGGTTTTGCAATACGATTCTTGACCATGACTGGCATCAGTATGCTGATCTAAGGATCTAGCAAATACTATACCAAGTAAGATATTGACCATGACTGGCATCGGTATATGCTGATCTAAGGATCTAGCAAATACTATACCAAGTAAGATATTGACGATGACTGGCATCAGTATATGCTGATCTAAGGATCTAGCAAATACTATACCAAGTAAGATATTGACGATGACTGGCATCAGTATATGCTGATCTAAGGATCTAGCAAACACTATACCAAGTAAGATATTGACGATGACTGGCATCAGTATATGCTGATCTAAGGATCTAGCAAACACTATACCAAGTAAGATATTGACGATGACTGGCATCAGTATATGCTGATCTAAGGATCTAGCAAACACTATACCAAGTAAGATATTGACGATGACTGGCATCGGTATATGCTGATCTAAGGATCTAGCAAATACTATACCAAGTAAGATATTGACGATGACTGGCATCGGTATATGTTGATCTAAGGATCTAGCAAATACTATACCAAGTAAGATATTGACGATGACTGGCATCAGCATATGCTGATCTAAGGATCTAGCAAACACTACTAAGTATGATATATACACTCCATGTACATTAGAAGTGTTCGCCCCTTTCGGCAAACGTAGCCGTCATCTCATGAATAATCCTATTTGCACAAATTGTTAAATTTTCTTGTTTCTTCCGTCTCACTCACCAAACGTTATTGTCTTGTCCTTTGGACGTATATATAGGAGATACAATGAAATATCTACATCCGCCTGATGGAGCTTCTAATACTCATATCAATACATGTATCTTATTATAATTAGGGACACGAAACTTTGCCATGTCAATATGTGGTCACTGGGGGTGGCCTGAAATAAAATAAATGTCAAATGAAGCAGCTAACTCTCATTGAAAGTCTAAATTTGTATTTGGCCGTAAGGCCGTTACAGTTCGAGAAAGTGATTTTCAAGCTTCAAAATAGAAACTGGTATTTGCTGGGGACATGGAACATGAACTGTTCATTTAGATACATTTTGGGAAAACGTAACCATGAGATATCGAAAGTAACCGTTTTTCATTCTTTTACAGTGTCTGTGTCGCGTCTTCCTGATATTTTCTTAATATTTGTAATCTATCTGACGGCTTAGAACCTTAAAAACGGGTTACGTATTCAAAATGATCTTGTCTACCAACATCACAGAGAACTCGCCAACATTTCGCGCGCATGATGGCAAGCAGTAATCATCTGTGTGTCCCGTGATCACTAGTTTATACATGACCCAAATAAATAATGTATGAAGAACGAGTAATTAACAATTTGCAATTATTGCATTCTGTTGTGAAATTGTCTGCGATATTTGGAAATGCTGTGGAAAGCGGTCAGCCTCTCAAGGGAAGCCCCAAACGTTTTGGAAAAAGCTCAGAACATATAAAATTTCTTTCAACTAGTGTCATATCTTGCATATTAAATAGTCGCTCGTGCAAGATCCCCTATATCTTTATCGCACAGTTGTTGATGCGATAATAAATAGTAAAGGTTGAATGAAAGCGATATATTTACTGCAGTAAACGATATCAAAAATATCATATCACCGGAAGCCCCGTAAAATTTGAATTATTTTTATGTTTTCAAATATCTAGACTAAATTACTACCACAAAAGTACAGAAAGAAAATCAACTGTTTCGAGTTTCGCCACTCTTTCGTCAAAAATAACTTGATATTCATTCCTATCAACATAAAATAATCTCCAATGTACGGTGAGCATACTTAGTGAAAATATTTACTAGAAATCGCGACAGAAAAATTCCTTCCATCAGTGGTATTAGAATATCACCGTAACAGAAAGAAACACCCTGTGTACATTTTGCATTTTGTGACAAAGCAATGCTCAGCTCGAACTGATGTTTTATTGGATTATTACTCCGGGATATATGTATATAAACAGGTTCGACTTGCAGTTGGTGTCATTATTGTTGATCAGATCTCCTTGTCTTATTTTTAATCATTTTCATTTTGGTATCTTTTTAAAACTATTTGCATAATCCTCAGAGCAAAGCATCATGACTGAATTGAATATGTCGACCGCTTGATTTCATCTGGAATTTGCGCTTTTACAGTATCTTCTGACCATTACAGCTAATCAAAGGGGGTACATTCAACTTTAACCCTCAGTAAAAGGTATAATGGTATATATAAAATATCAACCGTGTGGGATTATATGAACTCGAAATTTGTACAGTTTTTCAATTGATCGAGACATGAGTACATTACATATATATTAGTGAAAATGGTTTTGTTATTAGGTCTTTCGTTACTGCAAATCATTCATATCAACCAAAAATGTATTGTTTGAAAATTACGTGGGTTTATGCATCTCGTGCGGTAAATCTTCCACGAAGTCAATAAACCTAAATACATTGTCACACGGTATGAACAGAGGACGGGCCTCGGAGATGAACAGTCCACCAGCAGAATCTCACCATGTACAGAGGGCGGGCCTCGGAGATTAACAGTCCACCAGCAGAATCCCACCATGTAAATAGGGCGGGCATCGGAGATTAACAGTCCACCAGCAGAATCCCACCATGTACAGAGGGTGGGCCTCGGAGATTAACAGTCCAACAGCAGAATCCCACTATGTACATAGAGCGGGCCTCGGAGATTAACAGTCGACCAGCAGAATCCCACCATGTACAGAGGACGGGCCTCAGAGATGAACAGCCCACCAGCAGAATCCCACCATGTACAGAGGACGGGCCTCAGAGATTAACAGTCCACCAGCAGAATCCCACCATGTACAGAGGGCGGGCCTCGGAGATTAACGGTCGACCAGCAGAATCCCACCATGTACAGAGGGCGGGCCTCGGAGATTAACAGTACACCAGCAGAATCCCACCATGTGCATAGGGCGGGCCTCGGAGATTAACAGCCCACCAGCAGAATCCCACCATGTACAGAGGGCGGGCCTCGAAGATTAACAGTCCACCAGCAGAATCCCACCATGTACATAGGGCGGGCCACGGAGATTAACAGTCCACCAGCAGAATCCCACCATGTACAGAGGGCGGACCTCGGAGATTAACAGTCCACCAGCAGAGTCCCACCATGTACAGAGGGCGGGCCTCGGAGATTAACAGTCCACCAGCAGAATCCCACCATGTACAGAGGACGGGCCTCGGTGATAAACAGTCCAGAGCAGAATCCCACCATATACAGAGGGCGGGCCTCGGAGATTAACAGTCCACCAGCAGAATCCAGAATCCCACCATGTACATAGGGCGGGCCACGGAGATACACAGTCCACCAGCAGAATCCCACCATGTACAGAGGGCGGGCCTCGGAGATTAACAGTCCACCAGCAGAGTCCCACCATGTACAGAGGGCGGGCCTCGGAGATTAACAGTCCACCAGCAGATCCCACCATGTACAGAGGACGGGCCTCGGTGATAAACAGTCCAGAGCAGAATCCCACCATATACAGAGGGCGGGCCTCGGAGATTAACAGTCCACCAGCAGAATCCCACCATGTACAGAGGACGGGCCTCGGTGATAAACAGTCCACCAGCAGAATCCCACCATATACAGATAGTAAATTGGTGAATATGTAAGAGGTGGAAAACTGACAACTGACGACATCTGGCGAGAGATGCAGCCATATGACTCAACAAGATAGCCTCCCACGGCACCTCACATCCAGACTAGAATACGGAGAATTCTAAGACGTAGCATCGATATCTATCAATGAAAGCTTATCATTTTAACCCTATTTGGGTATTTTGCTCCTCATCTCTTAAGGCCTGTTTATACTGAGCGCGAACGCGACCGCCACCGCGACCACGACCGCGAACGCGGCGATCGCATTTGATTGATGTACTGCTATTTGAGTGAAGTCGTTTATACTAACGGCGAACGCGAACGCGGCCGAATTTTAGTTCGCGCGGAAATCCGTGGGCATTGCCTCCAGAGCGAATTTTCAGGAACATTTCGCGCGAACGATTGGCATTACCCAATCAGAGTGCGAGATCAAAAGGCATACATATGACCTGCCTGTGCCATGTCACTCGTTGTTACGGCTTCGCCAGTTTCATCTGCGCATTTCCGCGCGTATCGCCGCTTTCAGTACGAACGATGATTCGCGCGGAAAGTAGCAGTGGTCGCGGTCGTGGTCGCGTTCGCGCTCAGTATAAACAGGCCTTTTAAGCCCCAGTCACACTGTCAAGAATTGGGTGGAGAATGCCGCCAAATGACCACGAATATTTTAATCTTGTCGATTCGTGTCAATTCGCCTGTAGAGGGCCTCTTCGAAACTGTCCTACGAATCCCTTACGCATACCGTAGGTTCCTTGTACGACAGCCATAAGCATTTAACAAGAATCATCAAGAATGAGTACGTATGCAGTACGATTCAATGAAGAACGCCCTACACGGCGTATAAACACGGCAGCCCGTGAACCCACTACGAATGTTCGATAATCTGCTACGAATAAGCACGTATGCAGTACGATGTGAGTACGAATGCAGTACGAACCTGTTACGCTGTGACACGACACCCCAGGAGGCCACGCGAACCTATATATATGATCCGTCTTCTTTGAAATGTACAACATACGATGGTCTTCGCGAGAGATCGTGGAGCAATCCTATGAAATCGTACGAGATTCACGAGGAAGCGTAGCCTATTCTTCACGAAACGTAGCGCCAGCGTGGGAATTCGTAGTACTGTCGCGGTTATTCGTAGTACTGTCGTGGGTATTCGTAGTACTGTCGCCACACATCGTGTTGAATTCTTCTCAATATCGTAGTATGATCGTACAAGAAGCGTAGAATGCGTCCAACAATCATCGTAAAATGTGTACGGCATTCTTGCTGATTCGTGACCGAAAGAACTACTACGACTACCCACGAATATACACGATAGGAGGAGAATGCATGCGAGAACGCAGTAGGATGGTGCCAAGAATGCCATACGTATACCATTTAATCGTACTTGGCCGGCGAATGTTTTGAACATTTCAAAACTTTCGTACTCCCTTCGAGAATAGGCAAGAACGGCCACGATCTGCGACGAACCCCGCAAGATGCCAGTACGAATTGCCAAGAATGAACACGATTTTCCAGTTCGCGGTGATTCGCCTACTCAATTCTTGACAATGTGACTGGGGCTTAAGCAATACATAGTCTCCTATATGAAAAATCATCAGCCTCGAGTGCTGAGCTATTAGATTTGGCAGATTAAGCTATTATTAATATAGATCCCAGTATACCTATTCCTTTTTTTCTAAAACGAAACAAGCAGGAAAATATTTCAATCTGATCTACTGCGTAAAATCCCCTATAAAAACATATGACACAAAGTGGCCTTGAAGGCTTGGTAAACATAAGATTGATAAACAAGTGTCACCATTGGACATGAGTTACCATCTATAAGCACATGTACCCCTGTATCCCAAAGAATACGTTCAACCTCGCGAAAGCATCGCTGGGTAAATTGATCGCTTCGGCGAGTAAATTTATCACTGGGTAAAACCTACAAAATATAATAATTTCGTTGACTGGGGCGGGGGTACATAGTTGATCCATGGTGGCTTCATGACACATACCGTACAGACATGCATCCACATGGAATTTCTCGATCGGGACCTTACTGATCGTCTTATTCCATTATCTGTGTTCACGAAAACTGATCACCGATATATTAATGTCAGACACCACAAGGCATTCTTCAACTCTACTGCAAACAAGGGATTTTTTTTCTTTTTATAGCTTTAGGTTTGCTTGCATTTCTGAATAATAATATACATATGAAATTCGTCAACAGCATATAGGTATTCCAATGGGAACTAATTGTGCACCCCTTTTGACTGACCAATATGTGTTCACTTATGAATATGACAATATGCAGACGCTTTCAGAAACCGATCATTTCAAAGTCCGTTCCTTCTCAGTCACACCTTCACTGGACTGAAAGGAAACTACAGATAGCCCTAACGGCATGTCATATTTAGACCTAATCTGTATAAAAGCGAAGCGGGCCTTCTCTCTCGTAGACTTCAACACAAGACAGATGATTACAATTGTGACATCATAAACTATCGCTCTTCTGACAGTAATATTACAGTGGGGCCTGCATATGGCGTACACATATCTCGCCTAGTAGCATTCGCTAGATCCTGTGTAAAATGTGACAGTTTGAATTAACGTCACAAAACAATATTGCAGAAATAGTCCACAGGCTTGTGAAAATTTGTGAGCGTTTTGTCTCCATTCTTGGCAACCATGCTAAATTAACTCTACAATTTAATGTTGCCATTTTGATGTTGCCATATTTTCATCAACCTCTATGGTGACCATTTTGGATTTTGAAATGTCCGCCATTTAAACCCTATTTTCGCAGATATCTCATTACCTAAACGAGTTAGGAACATTATTCCAGTGGCTACACTCATATTTACAGGGTCAAGTTGGTGGCACTACAGACTTATTTAAATGGTGGCCATCTTAGATTTCAAGATTTCCGTCAGAAACCTATTTTTGTCAATGTAATCATAACAAAAACGTAATGAATCTGATTCCAGTGGCTACTTCCACACTTTCAGGGGCAAGGCTTGATATGGTGACTCTATAGACACCGGTCAACTTGTATTCCAAGATGGCCGCCATAAGAAGCTTACTTCGGTCGATATAGCCTTACCTAAGCCCATTATGAATTTGATTCCATTGGATATATCCACGTGCTCAGAGAAAAAACTTCAGGTATTGGTACAACAGGCACACTTTAATTGCAATTATTTTGGATTTCAAGATGGCCTTCATCTGCAACCAAAAATGAACGCTATTGCTTTCATTTGAATTTTTTTAAATTGGAATAGTTTCTATACAGTAGTAATGTCGGTTATACAAATCATATAATTGGAATCCCTACGATGTACGCTTATAAAATATATAGTTTATTATGGTTATCTTGTATATTGATTGGTACAGAAGACAAACTGTCACGGGGGTGCAAAAACTGCGTCTAACGGGGCAGCTATCTTGATAAGGGGATATTGACTAAAATAGTTTTAACATAATGGCCATTTTGAAATTCAAGATGAGCCTAGCCTAGACCCTAGATTTTAATGATTACAATGGCAACATCGACATCCCTGGCCTACATACAGTTAAGGAATAGTGGTCTGATGGGACTACATTGCAGACTAGTGAGTGAATAGTATTTAGAGTCGCTTGCAACATTATTTCAGTCATATCGCGACGAACCAACTAAGCACCATCCAGCCAAGTTGCGTTCCTGCTACTTTAAAGAAGAAATCTTTGAAACAGCATGGAACCAGACACCCTCCATTCACCCTATAAAACACTGAGGACAACACACAAGACACAGACAGGACGCTTACATGGTGCAATAAAGGCAAGTGATATTACAGTGCTAGACATCGCATCATCAAGTTCCTGTTGCTTCTCAGCAAAATGCATTGAAGCAACAGGAATCCGTGCCCACCCAATCAGATTGCAGATTAGAAGCTTGTGACCCGTAACCCGATATGAACAAAACTGGGTCTCAGATGGTGACCATTTTGATATCTACAATGATGGACATTAAGAGGCAATTCCCAATGTTGGGTATTAAGAAGCCATGGTGGCAGTATCTTATACCTGGAGCCCTAAAATGTGGGTTCAGCTACTGGATTGAAGATTATACCGGGTAATCAGGTAAATTTAGATTCAGATGGCGGCCATCTTGGAATGTAGAAGGGTCGCTATTACATGTGGCTAAGCCGTCTATGGTGTCTCCATCCGAAGCTCTGACCCTGAAAATATGGACTGGCCGTGTAATAAAGTTTTGTCACAATAATAAAGTTTACCACATCTTTTGGAAAGGAAATATTGACAAAACTAGCTTTCGCATGGCGGCCATCTTGAAATACAAGATGGCCAATCATTTAAAACGCCCACAGTGCCACCAGATGATGCATAGACGCTAGAATAATGATCCTATCTCGTTTGGGTATTGCGATATTGGCGAAAATATATTTCAGATGTCGGCCATTTTGAAATCCAAAATGGCCACCCTAGAGGTTGACGAAAAAATGGCAACATCGAAATTCTTGATCTACAATTTTTTTAGAATTAATTTAGTCTTGTTGCCAAGAATGGAGCCAATATTCCCACAAACTCAAAAGCCTGTAAACTATAACTTATGAAACACGGCTATACCACCAAGCGCCTCCTTCGTTTAGCCTCTAACCTTTGGCGATATATATTGCATGCTGACAGCAATATACGAGCATAGCGTGCAAGATATATAGGGTTACGTTTCGTATCTTGTTTCTAATTCCACTTAACCGGGGCTAGGGGCCGTACGAACCCATTTACTTCAATATCCTCATAGTGTTCATTTGAATAGACGCAAAGAAATCGTGACTGAGATACATCGTTCTCTAAATAACTATACTTTACAACGAAACTCATATGGATTAAGAATGCTGATCAGCGATACGGATTTGATATTTTGGGATATCATAATGTTTCGTCGGCATCATTGGAAACTGCTTGCCGCTTCTGCCTTGCGGGAAACCAGTCTATGTTTATGTATACTTGTTGTGAGTGACTGTTGTTGTTATGATTGTTGTTTTTCTTTATTTTTCCTTTAATTTGGGTCTAATGCCATTATATGAATTAAGTCTTTGGATTATGGACGCAGAAATTCTTTAATTTTGGTCGACGGCCGATTATTGCAGGACGAACTGGACGCTTGTATTATATCTCACAAATCCTTTTCTACGAATTTATCCGTTATGTTTGGTCATACATTTGATTTGATTTGATTTATTCACCAATTGCTAAATGTACATAGATATGTTGGTTGAGCCTAAAAGAATCTAAGAACAAGTGTTACATTTGTCAACCAGTGCATGAAATCGGCGGGAATAAAGCCCAGTGGGCATGTTCTATCCCTAGAGAATGAGAATATTAAAAAACCGAGAATATATGTAGCAGGTGAAATCAATAATATATACAAAAGCAAAGTACACGGACCATAGTATATTTTAGGCATGAAAATCAATCAGGTATCAATAGAAATGATTTTAATTTTAATTTGAAAAGTGATGTGGAGTCTATAGTCTTTATATTCGGGGGCAGCTTGTTCCATTCCCGAGGTCCTGTGCTTTTAAGGGTGTAGTAAGAAAGATTAGAATAATGAAAAGGTCTGTAATGGTTAACTTTTCGGGTTCGCGTTTGGTATTGATGTATATCCGATTGTTTGATAAAGTAGGTTTGGAAATTTTTGGGGAGACGATATGGGTGATAGATAAATTTGTGGGTCATGAGTACGCAACAATATTGGTTCAACCGGAGTAGTGGTAAGATTTGTAAGTTATGGAAAAGTGGTTGGGTATGATCACATTTATTGGATGAGGTTATGACTCGAATCGCACCTTTCTGGAGTATAATCAGCGGATTCAAATGTGTTGGATATGTGTTTCCCCAAAGGACGTTATCGTATGACAGATATGGAAAGATCATCGAGCAGTACAAGATATAGAGGGGTTTTTTTGTTTATCGAATTTTTAATATGATTGATGATTCCTATGTTTCTCGATACCTTTTTACATGTATAGTCAATATGAGCTGTCCAGTTTAAGCCATCATTGAACATAAGGCCAAGGAATTTAAATTGCCTGACGACATCAATTTTTATTCCAGAGATTAACAGAGGAGGCAAAGGGCCGGGTGGTAACTTTATGTTTGGTTTGACTAGCATATATATATTTTTTTTAATATTTAGAGATAGACGATTCGATGAGAACCAGTTATAAAGTTTATCTAATTCTATGGTCATAGTATTTATGACATCAGCAACATGACATCATGACATCAGCAACATATCCTTGAAAATAGGTCGCCAGTTGTGTTTAATCTGTAGTTAGACTAGCACCATTATCCACAGTATAAATCGATGATAATACAAGCGTCCAGTCCCCTAGCCCAGAATTAGAGGAATTAGACATAAGTTGCGAAACGTAACGTCGTAGATATTCACACGCTAGGCTCGTATTTCTCTATGAGCATGAGATATGTCTCACCAAATTTGAGACAATTTCAGTGGAGGCGCCTGTGTTATAAGTCTCTGCAATACTGTTTGTCACGTTGATTAAAACCATCTCATTTTACACATAATCTAGCAAATGCTACTAGGCGAGATATGTTAACGCCATATGCAGGTCCCACTGGAATATTATTTTCCAGAAAGGGATAGTTCGCGATGTAGAAATTGTAATCATCTCTCTTGTCGTAAATTCGACAGGAGAGAAGACCCATTTCATTTTTATAGAGATATAGGTCTATATATAATGTGACGTTAGGGATATCTGTAGTTTTCTTCAAACCCAGTGATGGTGGATATATATCCTTCACTGTGTCATCTAGAGAGCGATTATCCACAGTGAGAAGATCGTCTGTATAGCGTTTGGTGAATGAGAAGGAACGGGCTTTGCATGAAAAGCCTATGAATATAGTCGTATTCATAAGAGAACAGATATAGATCAGTCAATAGGGGTGCACAATTAGTACCCATTGAAATACTTATATGCTGTTGTTATATTTTGTTGCCAAATTTCACATACAAATCGGTAATGAGAAATTCAAGCAAGTCTATAAACAAAGAAACATCTCATGAATGATATCCCTTGCATGTAGTAGAGCTGAAGAATATATTATGACGTCTAACATTAATATATCGGCGATCAGTTTTCTTGAACACCGATATTATTAATGAAGTAAAACGGTCACTGATGAAAGATTTTATTATAGAGTGTCAAGAACCCTCTACACATCCCCCTCACACACATACCCCACAGCCACAGGGCACCATTTCTAAGATCATATCACTATCCAATGGCACAGACGCACGCCCCCATGCACGGCTCCTTCGATATTATTGGCACGGACGCACGCATGGCTGATACTGCGCTTGCGTACTACTACCCAGTGTCACAGACGCAAACACTCACGCACACGGCTTCTTTCATAATATAGATACGGTCGCCATTGGACGCCATCGTGGCTTTTGGGGTTACGAGAGTCAATTGTTTCGAGTACACGAATAAATTATCGTTCTTGTTGAATAAGTTTGATAATGAACTTAGTCCGAAAGTGAGAACAATGGACCAACTAAGCCAGTTACGGGGAATAGACCTTCGATTAATTAGGATATTCGTAATTACTTTCATCTTCCGATAGACAAAATTTGCCCTGCTGCAGAGAATATACTCTCTTCGTCAGACCAACTGTAAATCTTCTGTCATCTGTGACCTGACAGTCAACACAACTGGTAGTATTTGCATTATACGGTCATACCGTTCGTTTGGTATTAGCTAGGTCAAAAAGAATACAAACCTACAGTATTTTCAAGTGGTGAGGGTAAACCTTGGATGCTCAGAAATATTATTTCAATCCAAATGACAGTTAATAAAATATAAATTATGTATCACAACTGGTGTGTATGTATGTCAGTTTGACCAGAATTCACATTTCAGGATGACCAACATAGCACACAAACAAATAGCCAACGTAATCCTCTGGTGAGAAGAGAGCCTCTATCGTTTGTCAGACGAATCAATGTTATTTGGGGGAAATCTTACTATATATATCAAGACAAAAATACGGGCGGTTAACTGATGGGGATAAAATCGAGTTGTTCTGTTGGTATTATCATGGGTTGACTGTATATACCAGTAAGTGTGTTTGCTCACACTCATCATTCACCGACGGTAAATTACTATAGTACTTGGACCCTCATCCTTCAGACTCGCCTTTCAACACTAGTATGTTCGCCCCCAAGCATAGTACAACCCTTATAAGGCACCTCGTTATAGCTTACGTGATGCTCAACCAGTAATTGTTTTTGAGAAACATAAATTATAGCAAAGTTTTCGGGAGACAAGTTTCTTGGGACTCTCAACTTCGGAAAATGAGTCAAAGTTCGTTTGATTGTTACTTTTCTTGATTTCTCTGTTTCTTTACACGAAAATTCCGATCTTCTATGTAACATAGTGACGTCGAAAGCATCAGTTTCCATCTTTGACTGCGGTGATATCATATTTCGGTGCTCTCCGTTCGTGTGTAGGTGAAGCGACACCTAGCGAGAAGGCACTCTCTCTATATGCGGTAGTTACCGAGTATTTAAGGAATGTGAGCTCGGTCGTACAAGTTAGTCTGCCTCGGGTTGTCTTCCAGTACTGGTGTGTGGAGAGCTTCGATACAGCTCCGTTTTCGTAAAGGAAGAACAAATCTGTGTTTATTTCATATTTTTGTTATAGATCAGAAAGTTTTTACTATTCGCCATGGATCTGTACGACCCAGATGTGAAGATTAGCAGAACTGTGAGATCGTACCATGTCT
>JAVTVY010037152.1:0-16870 GCA_036873755.1 Hanleya hanleyi | reverse complement strand
AAATACTAATTAATACAATATACTGAAATCTCCGTAGGCCTGACTGTCTTTTTTAAGTATGTCTATTTCCTTAAAGAGCTGTCTATCATGTTTAACATTCTGAGTAAATATTTCGTGTTTTGTTCATAGCCGTCAATTAAGTAAGTCCGTAAGTATGTTAATTTCCTTTGGTAGCTGCCAATCATGTTTAACTGTTTGCGTTAATAGCTTTCCGCTTTCATGTCATGGGTCTTGTTTATAGCCGTCAATCTTTTTTGATTGTATTGGCGCAAGTTTTAGTGTATGTCTATTTCCTTAGACATCTGCCTATCATGGTTAAGTTTTCACGTTAATAGTATTTCTCATTCATGCCATAAGTCCATTTCATATCCGTCAATCATTTTTGATTTGCTGTAGCGCAGGTGTTTTTATTCTATATCTTTGCTGATACCCTAATTAGTACGGTGTCATGTCAATGTCTTCTTTACCCTTCAATCATTCCATTAAACGTTAATGGTGATCAGTATCCGTGCTATTTGTTATGTTAAAATCTGTCAATCATTAGAGACGTGCGCTACGCACAGGGTTTGACGGTGGGCGTGTCCTACCTTTCGTTTTTATTTCTACTGATTTTATCCTTCCCGATTATACCGTGTGTTGTCGATTTTAACAAGTTAATGTCTCGTATTCTAACTTTCATGTTCGATTGCTTCTTTCCCACACATTATATTTAGGCCTTATGCTTTTTGGTCTGTGGACGGGCGCTGTTTTGAAGTAATTAGTTTTTCTTTGGTTGAATTGGCTGATTGCCTGTCACTCATTCTTCGTGCGTATCAATAACGTGCAAGCGCTAATTAGTGGGCGTTAACGTTATGAATATCTCTGCAATTTTTTGGAGCTATTTCTAATATACGAGTACATTTTCCTGTTTTTCCTGTAAGTATCGCATATGGTATTTATCGTTATTTTAACCCGAACTTTCATTGGTTGGCCATGTTTTATGCTGGTCTTCTAATGTTTCTGAATACAAGTGTTCATAACTTTTCTTTGGCATCTGTCAATCACTTTTTGTACTAAACATGTGTGTTGATGCGTTATCACTTAATATTTTTCTCTCTATCTCTTTCTTCTCACCTTCGAAGACTAATATCATGAATGATATTCGTGTGCATATACTTTATTTATGATAATATTAATATGCTCTTAACACAGTCTCTTAGTATTTATGTTTTTTCCGATTATTGTTTTCATCTCTAGACGGTTGGTGTTTATGACACCTGCCAATCATCTTGAGCTGAGTTACCACGTGTTTGTGATACCTTTCACTTAATCGTTCCTTCACTATAAGTTATAAGTAACCTAATAGGGGCCTACTAATGCCACTTCTTGCCAATACTATTATTAATGGTTTAAAATATTCTACTGTTTTATTTTATTGTCAATTCAGGCAATAATAGTAACATAAATACACTTACAATTGAACAAAATATTAATATACCTGGTTTTTCATGCACTGTTTACTCGTTTCACACCTCTTCCTAGTGGCAATGTTGATTTCTTCTTATAACACCTGTCAGTCATCTTTAGCTAAGCTTCGTGATTCATTCACTTACTCATTTATTTCTCTACAATAATAATTTAACGGTAACTTTCTATTTTTGCTCTTAGTTTCTGGTTGTAACCAAAAACTTTTTCACGATTTTACTTTCTCGCTTGCTGAACAATTGGTGGTTTGTGTAAATGTGTTAAATATAAAGCTTTATGCTCGTTTTTCTTTTATTATTATTCCGCATATTGTAATGTCTTTTGTCTTAACGTCTGCTTAACCGAATATAAATGGCTATATAAAAATTTACACTTTAAATATTTATATGCATCATTATACTCTGTACATATTCTTAATATATATTCAACTGGTGCATTTCAAATAGCCATGCTGTCTCGTTCCGTCGCGTATCTATATCATTATGTAATATATTCTACTTCTTTGTCGCAATGCCTGTTTATCCTCTGTAATATGATTCCTATGCGGATAATAAATTCAACATTTATAAAAGATAAAAAAAAAAACGCGAGAAACTTGAAAAAAATTTCTTCACAAGCAATTGCGAAACGAATTCATATGAATTGTCTCCCTTGCTCAAACGCTCATCTGACGTTTATTAATGAACGCCAAAACTGCTCATAATGATTTTAATTTCTGAGTCATAACAAATAGATTCCTGACTAGCATTCTGCATTTTTGTTGTATTTAGTAAGTTTCAAAACTTAGTTCGTTAATCTTTAACTAACACAGTCATTGTTATTTTTGTGAAAATCCCATTTGTAAGATCACGCTTTATCCTCATCAGTAAACAAAAGTAAAGGGGATGAAATTGCCCGCAGTGGTAACGTGACTACACCATTCAAGTGTTTGCGCTTTTAAATTGGATTGATCCTGTTGATAAATTTAACAGCAGAGGGGAGTCTCGCTGTCAAAATAATGGCAGAGCTTTCACTTACTTTTCTGACTCGCATGACGAAGGCATAACTCTCTGTTGAGATTGCAATACATTTGTGTCGAAATCAAAGGAGAGAAATAAATTTCGATAAAGTAAATTTTGGTTATGGCAAATGGTCCAAAGCTCAGGGTGACCTGTCTCATGAGAAAATCTGGTCTATTCCGCACATCCTACCTGTAGAGAATAAAGTTAAACGACTACAATATAAAGTTATGCATAAAATAATTCCTTGCAACTTACCTTTGTAGGCGACTCAAGGTAAAAGAATATCCAACGTGCAACACATGCGGTTTAGAAGATACCATCAATCCTTATTTCATTGAATGTCCACAGAATGCTATGTTTTGGACTGATGCTAGGAATTTTTTGTATAGTTATGCACACAAATATTGACATAGCTGACAACGAAATTTTATATGGATATTATAAAACAGAGCGATTTCAGTCATTAGTTAACCACTTCATTATGCATGCAAAGTTTTTCATCTACAGATGTCATGTAACAGAGAAGGGTCCATATTTCAAAGTTTCTGAATTAAAGTGGAATGTACACATGTTAAAGAAAGTATATGCAACCAATAAGATAGCACGGCTGTATTCAATGATATTCTTAAAGTGCCTCACACGATTTTGTAAATTGATAAATCTGAATACTTCAAGTGAGTAGCTTGTCCGTGAAGGGGGGGGGAGGGGGCGGAAGGAGGGGAGGCTATATATGCATAATATATTTCGTTTAGTATTTCGCAAATATATTGAAATAAGAAATATATTGGTGTTAGATGTTACGTCTTTATATATAATTTTCTACCCTAACACCCAGGCTACGTGGGCATTGTAAGGGTACATTGTAAAACCGTAGCCATTAATGAATTAAGAATTAATGAATAAATGCCCAGTGGCTTGTTCCAGGGCTCAAACGAAAAAAAAAAAATCGACGGGGATTCCCCGAACGTATCACGTGGTTTCCGCATGACTGGTTCAGAATGACGGGGCCCATAAACTATCAAACATTGTCAAGAGAGCCCTCTGGCATTTTCCCTGTAAGATATTACACTCGACTGCCATTTGCCTGATGATATTATATCCCACTAATTAAAAAATGAGAGATTTTTTTAGAGGAAAATAAATATGTCAACAAGCCATATCTTTTGGTAAGAGATGAGACGATATAGGAGAGTATTCACTACTATTAATAGCAGTGATTTTTCCTGATACACGGGCAAACGATGATGTTCGCGACATCAGGCATTACAGGTTACTCTTTCTGGGTATTCTCGCATTGACCATGTTTACCCCATGTTGAGGCGTTTACTTCATTAGGCGACCTCGATGCTCATCGATTAACATCAGATGAATTACTAATTTGAGCTTATCTGTCATCACAGCTCCCGAGCTAGTGTATCTAATCCAGCTTGTATATCTAGAGCTGGTGCTAGGGGCCATAGGTTACTTTAGATACCTATGATGGCCGAGAAGGGACATTCCTGTATTGTGTTAATGAATCTGGACCGACACACTAAGGCAAGATGGGAAGTCAGGATGCGAAGTACGAAGGCCGGATGCGAAGCGCGAAGTCAAGATGCGAAATCAAAACATGAATCGCGGAGTCAGGGTACGAAGTCGCGAAGGCAAGATGCGAAGTGGCGAAGCCAGGATGCGAAGCGAGAAGTCAGGTTGCGAAATCAAAACAAAGCAACACAAAGACTGGAAGCGGAGAGCGAAGTCATGATGCGAAGTCAGGATACGAAACGCGAAGGCACGATGTGAAGTCCTGACTTCGCGCTTCGCATCCTGCCTTGGTTCTTCGCATCCTGCCTTCGTATGATTCATAACACAATACAGCGATGTTCCTTATCGGCCATCATAGATACCACATAAACATCTACAATGAAAAGTGTGGCTGAGATACCAAGGCAACGTCTTAGAATCCTCCATATTCTAGTCTGAATGTTAGGTGCCGAGGGAGGTCCTCGGGATTAATTTTTTAGGGTACCACAAGCACAATATTCAAGAACAACAGCAGTTTTCGCTGTCCAACCGTTTGATCTAAAATGCCCACTTTTATTTTGGTCAATCCTACCTCACTATCGCATCGCCAGTAATACGTAGAAATGATTCGGTTGTTTCAGACATTAGATCGTTTGTAGATTGTTATCCTTTTTTGAGGCATCTGGACACTTTTGTGAGAAATTCAGGTTGTTGTGAAAATATCGCCAAATCAACATGTTAAATACCCATAGTAACATAAGCACATGAAACGAACTTCCTCTACTCCCTGTAATAATTTTGAATGTAGTATATTGAAATTTGTGGAATATTTATGCATCAGATGTTATAATATTTAACCGTACGATGACCGAATTTAATTTCATGGATTTTACGGAAATTTTATCGGGATAGCTGTGTTGCACTTGGTGACAATAATTGCAATACATTTGGGATGACAACCTAGTGTTACGGTATGCCAACACCTGACAGCGGAACAGGAGAAATTCCTAACTTTTCTTGTTGAGTATATTGCATGATTTTAAATCCCATTTGGGTGTTCGATATCCTATCCGAATACAGAAGTATGCCTTGTAAGACATTTACAATGATGTATAAGTTTATCTCCGCGTCATGTGGTTATCCAATCATAAAAACACAAAATGACGGACAAATGTACATTCTCCAGTGCTATTCTCTTATGCTAGTATTAACCTAGGAGCGTACAAGTTCGACGATGGAGCCGAGTACGGAATATGGGATCTGAAGTTTGTATCTGCTCATCTTGAGCATGCAATATGCATCCGCAGAATTTTACCTATTCTTGTAGAGCTTGACCAAAAGATATAACATGGTAAGTCCCCCCCCCCCCCAGGCTGCGGTACACCCCAAGGCTCAATGACGTTTGAAATGTACTTACTCTGGTCACACATCAGATACAAGGCATCTAGCGTCTCGCAGCAAACTATGGGTCGTGAAATTTCCTTTTTCGTAATGCTTCACTATATGGAGAAGTCTTTCTCACCGGCGATATTGGTTATATTTCACAAATTAAAGTTTAACTGTTGATTAACCATAGTAGGTAACATGATGCATATTAACCGCATGTGCACCTGACTTTCCCCATATTAAATCATAAGGAGAAATGAAATTTTACGACCCACAATTGACTGACATTCCATCCATTGTTATTGCCTTGATTCGAAAAAGACCCGTTGTAAGACCGCCTTAATCCTATCTGACCTGGGCTGGGGGTGGACTTTTCCCCGTGCTCGGAAACAAAGAAAAGTAGCTTATCATGTTAGGGTCACAGAGGATCATGGGTAAATTTAAAATGTTTTTGAATTAACGAAAAACAAAGTGATGTTTTCGTCCGTTTTCTTCAAAACTTTTGCTTTTCTGCGTGGATGAAAACTGTTTTATTTCACATCAGATGAACATTTACAAATCTGTCATCCGGTTTTTTTCCAAGAAAATTTTCATAAAAATGAAAACTTCGAAAATTCGGACCGAAAATTTGACCAAATAATACCTTCGAGAAGCAACAACAACGTGTTTGATCACAAGAATCCCTTTTCTCGCATGCTTCTTCATATGAATATCAGAAAGGGTCTTTCTTCCTCGGGATAAACTGCATCTTCGCTTACCCAAGTCTAACACTACACGTGTTGCCTTGGCTGAACGTAACACATTATCTGATCAGAATACAGGTCTGGTGATGTCATAGCGCTATAAATATTCCGTGGTCCATATTAGGGGAAGGGCAATGTACGACTTCTTTAAAATTCAAATTTGATTGGCTATTCCAAGGGAATTAACATCAATACACCCACCACTTGCCATATTTGGAGATCACACGGGCAGACATCAAAGAAAATCCTAGCTGCACGGTATTGGCAAGCTCCTATATTGATTGGTTATATGACATCACGTGCGTTTCCCGGTTTGAACCGTTTACTCTATTCAGTAAGTCAAGGTAAATGACAAAACGTTAGTGTAGTATTTAACTTGAAAAATGTGAAGATGGATAAAGTAGGCGAATTTACTTTTCAATTAATCATTAACACTAACTCGTGTGTTTTTTTCCTTCTGCTCGATGCGTGTGGTTTTGATAATGAAGCATCGGCAGCCTCAGTCTACCGTTGGCGAAGTGCAAAACGGGCAATAAACCGAAAGCTGTATATGTATAAGCTTTGCTGAAGGCTATACTACATTCGTGATATTTCATTTCCGGAAAATATATCAGTTTATTTTTTTTTATAGTCAGTATTTTACCATGGCCACGTTTTAATGAGTGATATTAGTTTCATTTTTCTAGGCAGTATTTCACCATGGCCACGAGATATAGTCCATGATACATAGTTTGATATTCTATACACAATATTATTGTGATATTTTCAGCAAAAGTTTAATGTTCACAGTCATGAAATGACATATGGATCGGAAAGTGATATGATGTTTAGTTTTAATCATTTTAACATGGTTACAGTGGCGTCGGAAGCGGAGGGGCCACGCAAGTAGTATACAATGCGTCTTTCAGTCCCTTAGCGCCTCACTGCGCATGCGCAGAAAAAAAAATGGGGAGGTTTTGGGGCGGTATTGGGGCGGTGTGCGCAGGAGTGTTGTGCGCAGGTATGACGTCACTTCCGGTTTGGGTGAATGTGGCGTCACCTTGGGGCATGTATTTCTCCGCGGTGATGCGGTCTGGTGGTGATGCGGTCTGCCTCCGCGGACCGAAAGTAGTCCCAAACCCGTGGATTTTCGTGGAAGTGTTCGGCAATCTGTAGGGACCGCTAGTGGGCCGATGGGGTCGAGTGAGGTATCAAAGTGAAGCTTAGGTGAAGGGGCATCTAATGGGCTGGGTGAGGGGTTGACATATCGGCCTTCTGCGCATGCGCGGTGGCCGAAGGGTATGAAAATAGCCTTTTGGAGCTAGGGGAGCCCCTAGTGGACCGATGGGGTCGAGTGAGGTATCAAAGTGAAGCATATGTGAAGGGGCATCTGATAGGCTGGGCGCGGGGTTGAACTATCGTCATTCTGCGCATGCGCGGAGGCCCAAGGGTATGGAAATAGACGTTTTGGAGCTAGGGAAGCCCTAATGGACCAATCGGGTCGAGTGAGGTATCGATGTGAAGCATTCGTGAAGGAGCATCTGATGGGCTGGGTGTGGGGTTGAAATATCGGCATTCTGCGCATGCGCGGTGGCCCAAGGGTATGGAAATAGCGGTTTTGGAGCTAGGGGAGTCCCTAATGGGCCAATGGAGTCGTATGAGGTATCAAAGTGAAGCATTCGTGAAGGGCATCTGATGGACTGGGCGTGGGGTTGAAATATCGGCATTCTGCGCATGCGTGGTGACCCAAGGGTATGGAAATAGACGTTTTGGAGCTAGGGGAGCCCCTAATGGTCCAATGGGGTCGAGTGAGGTATCAAAGTGAAGGTGAGTTGAAGGGGCATCTAATGGACTGGGTGTGGGGTTGACATATCGGCCTTCTGCGCATGCGCGGTGGCCGAAGGGTATGAAAATAGCCTTTTTGGAGCTAGGGGAGCCCCTAGTGGACCGATGGGGTCGAGTGAGGTATCAATGTGAAGCATTCATGACGGAGCATCTAATGGACTGGGTGTGGGGTTGAAATAGCGGCATTCTGCGCATGCGCGGTGGTCCAAGGGTATGCAAATAGCCGTGTTGGAGCTAGGGGAGCTACTAATGGTCCAATGGGGTCGAGTGAGGTATCAAAGTGAAGCCTAGGTGAAGAGGCATTCAGGCAATGGGGTGGGTGCATGTAAAGTTTTTCCTGAAAAAAAAAAACGGAAAACGGACTTTATCGAAAAACCTGGGAAAATGCCTATATGGGGTATGAGGGGTATATAGGTCGCCGGGCTTAACGGGGCTTGTCTATCAACAGAGTTATCTTCCCCTAGTTCCAGGGTAGGTGTATGTAAAAATTTTCCTGAAAAAATACGGAATACGGACTTTATCCTAAATTACGGGAAAATGCCTATATGGGGTATGGGAGGTATAGGACCATCCTGGGAAACGTACTTCTATACATTTGCAGTAGGGTTGTGGGGTCTCGTTTTACTCGTCTCGTCATTTAGAACATGATAGGAAGTGTCCCCGTGCGAATCGGTGAAATTTTTGAAAAAGTACGATATAGCCTCATATAGTCCCATACTGAGGGTATAGGATCAATGTTTGTCCCCTGGGAAACGTACTTCTATACATTTGCGGTAGGGTTGTAGGGTCTCGTTTTACTCGTCTCGTCATTTAGAACATGATAGGAAGTGTCCCCGTGCGAATCGGTGAAATTTTTGAAAAAAGTCACCGAGCCCCATATAGTTCCATACTGGGGTATAGGTTCAATGTTTATCCCCCTGGGAAACGTACTTCTATACATTTGCGGTAGGGTTGTGGGGTCTCGTTTTACTCGTCTCGTCATTTGGAACACGATAGGAAGTGTTGCGGAGCGAATCGGTGAAATTTTTGAAAAAAGTCACCAAGGCCTGGGTAGGCCCATAGGCCTATACTGCATGGCTATGGGTGTATAGGGCCATACGGGGTGGACATGTTGGAGTCTAGGTGAGTCCCTGGTGGTCCAATGGGGTCGAGTGAAGTCTTATTTTGAAGCTCTCGTGCAGCAGCATCCGACTGGGCTAATGGTTCGTCCGTGTTCAATAGTCTGCGCATGCGCAGTCTGGCCGTAGTATAGAAAACAGGCATTTTGGGTGCTCTGTAGGGGTGTGTTTGGGTTAGAGATGGGCTAATCACGGTTCGAATGGGTCGTGTGAGGTGTCAAAGTGAAGCTTGTGTGGGGTAGAGTCAGAATGGTGTGTTTTTGAATGCAAGTCGCGTCAATCTGCGCATGCGCAGTTGGTTGTATTCAATAAAGTGGCCATTTTAGGGCAGTACATGAAGGTGTTTGGGGTAGAGATGGACCGCTATGGGTCCGAATGGGTCGTGGAGGGTGTCAAAGTGAAGCTTGTGTGGGGTAGAGTCAGAATGGCGTGTTTTTGAATGCAAGTCGCGTCAATCTGCGCAGGCGCAGTTGGTTGTAGTAAGTAAAGTGGCCATTTCCGGGCAGTACATGAAGGTATTTGGGATCGAGATGGGCTATTCATGGTTCGAATGCGTCCTGGAAGGTGTCATCTTGTAGTTCTCGGGGTGTACATTCCGATTTGAGGGATGTTCGCGTCATCTGTGACATCATCGGTGACGTCATCGGTACGAGTAGTAGCGAAAGTGGCCATTTTCGGGCAGTACATGAAGGTATTTGGGGTCGAGATGGGCTATTCACGTTTCGAATGCGTCCTGGAAGGTGTCATCTTGTAGTTCTCGGGGTGTACATTCCGATTTAAGGGATGTCCGCGTCATCTGTGACATCATCAGTGACGTCATCAGGACGAGTAGTAGCGAAAGTGGACATTTTCGGGCAGTACATGAAGGTATTTGGGGTCGAGATGGGCTATTCACGGTTCGAATGCGTCCTGGAAGGTGTCATCTTGTAGTTCTCGGTGTACATTCCGATTTGAGGGATGTTCGCGTCATGTGACGTCATCGGTGACGTCATCGGTAGTAGTAGCGAAAGTGGACATTTTGGGGCAGTACATGAAGGTATTTGGGGGTCGAGATGGGCTATTCACGGTTCGAATGCGTCCTGGAAGGTGTCATCTTGTAGTTCTCGGGGTGTACATTCCGATTTGAGGGATGTCCGTGTCATCTGTGACGTCATCGGTGACGTCATCGGTACGAGTAGTAGCGAAAGTGGACATTTTCGGGCAGTACATGAAGGTATTTGGGGTCGAGATGGGCTATTCACGGTTCGAATGCGTCTTGGAAGGTGTCATCTTGTAGTTCTCGGGGTGTACATTCCGATTTGAGGGATGTTCGCGTCATCTGTGACGTCATCGGTGACGTCATCGGTACGAGAAGTAGCGAAAGTGGACATTTTCGGGCAGTACATGAAGGTATTTGGGGTCGAGATGGGCTATTCACGGTTCGAATGCGTCCTGGAAGGTGTCATCTTGTAGTTCTCGGGGTGTACATTCCGATTTGAGGATGTCCGCGTCATCTGTGACGTCATTGATGACGTCATCGGTACGAGTAGTAGCGAAAGTGGACATTTTGTGGGTGCGTGGGGGTGAGTTTGGTGTAGATAGGGACTATCCTTAGTCCGAATGCGTCGTGTGAGGTGTCATTTTGTAGCTCTCGAGGTGTACATTCCGAATTGAGGCATGTCCGAAGCATCTGTGACGTCATCGATGACGTCATCAGTAGGAGTATTAGCGAAAGTGAGCCTTTTGGGGCAGTGCAGGAAGGTATTTGGTGTAGAGATGGACCATCCGCGTTGCGAATGCGTCGTGTGGGGTATCATGTTGTAGCTCTCGGAGTATATACCAAGTCAAAGTGAAGCTTGTGTGGGGTAGAGTCAGAATGGCGTGTTTTTGAATGTAAGTCGCGTCAATCTGCGCAGGCGCAGTTGGTTGTAGTAAGTAAAGTGGCCATTTTCGGGCAGTACATGAAGGTATTTGGGATCGAGATGGGCTATTCAGGGTTCGAATGCGTCCTGGAAGGTGTCATCTTGTAGTTCTCGGGGTGTACATTCCGATTTGAGGGATGTTCGCGTCATCTGTGACGTCATCGGTGACGTCATCGGTACAGTAGTAGCGAAAGTGGACATTTTCGGGCAGTACATGAAGGTATTTGGGATCGAGATGGGCTATTCACGGTTGAATGCGTCCTGGAAGAGGTGTCATCTTGTAGTTCTCGAAGGTGTACATTCCGATTTGAGGATATTCGCTTCATCTGTGACGTCATCGGTGACGTCATCGGTACAATGTATGGACATTTTCGGACGGTACATGAAAAGTGTTGGGGTCGAGATGGGCTATTCACGGTTCGAATGCGTCCTGGAAGGTGTCATCTTGTAGTTCTCGGGGTGTACATTCCGATTTGAGGGATGATCGCGTCATCTGTGACGTCGGTGACGTCATCGGTACGAGTAGTAGCGAAAGTGGACATTTTCGGGCAGTACATAAAGGTATTTGGGGTCGAGATGGGCTATTCACGGTTCGAATGCGTCCTGGAAGGTGTCATCTTGTAGTTCTCGGGGTGTACATTCCGATTTGAGGGATGTTCGCGTCATCGGTGACGTCATCGGTAGGAGTACTAGCGAAAGTGGACATTTTCGGGCAGTACATGAAGGTATTTGGGGTCGAGATGGGCTATTCACGGTTCGAATGCGTCCTGGAAGGTGTCATCTTGAAGTTCTCGGGGTGTACATTCCGATTTGAGGGATGTTCGCGTCATCTGTGACGTCATCGGTGACATCATCGGTACGAGTAGTAGCGAAAGTGGCCATTTTCGGGCAGTACATGAAGGTATTTGGGGTCGAGATGGGCTATTCACGGTTCGAATGCGTCCTGGAAGGTGTCATCTTGTAGTTTTCGGGGTGTACATTCCGATTTGAGGGATGTCCGCGTCATCTGTGACGTCATTGATGACGTCATCGGAACGAGTAGTAGCGAAAGTGGACATTTTGTGGGTGCGTGAGGGTGAGTTTGGTGTAGAGATGCACCATCCTTAGTCCGAATGCGTCGTGTGAGGTGTCATTTTGTAGCTCTCGGGGTGTACATTCCCAATTGAGGCATGTCCGAAGCATCTGTGACGTCATCGATGACGTCATCAGTAGGAGTATTAGCGAAAGTGAGCCTTTTGGGGCAGTGCAGGAAGGTATTTGGTGTAGAGATGGACCATCCGCGTTGCGAATGCGTCGTGTGGGGTATCATGTTGTAGCTCTCGGAGTATATACCATGTCAAAGTGAAGCTTGTGTGGGGTAGAGTCAGAATGGCGTGTTTTTGAATGCAAGTCGCGTCAATCTGCGCAGGCGCAGTTGGTTGTAGTAAGTAAAGTGGCCATTTTCGGGCAGTACATGAAGGTATTTGGGATCGAGATGGGCTATTCACGGTTCGAATGCGTCCTGGAAGGTGTCATCTTGTGGTTCTCGGGGTGTACATTCCTATTTGGGGATGTTCGCGTCATCTGTGACGTCATCGGTGACGTCATCGGTACGAGTAGTAGCGAAAGTGGACATTTTCGGGCGGTACATGAAGGTATTTGGGGTCGAGATGGGCTATTCACGGTTCGAATGCGTCCTGGAAGGTGTCATCTTGTAGTTCTCGGGGTGTACATTCCGATTTGGGGGATGTTCGCGTCATCTGGGACGTCATCGGTGACGTCATCGGTACGAGTAGTAGCGAAAGTAGACATTTTCGGGCAGTACATGAAGGTATTTGGGATCGAGATGGGCTATTCACGGTTCGAATGCGTCCTGGAAGGTGTCATCTTGTAGTTCTCGGTGGGTACATTCCGATTTGAGGGATGTCCGCGTCATCTGTGACGTCATTGATGACGTCATCGGTACGAGTAGTAGCGAAAGTGGACATTTTGTGGGTGCGTGGGGTGAGTTTGGTGTAGAGATGGACCATCCTTAGTCCGAATGCGTCGTGTGAGGTGTCATTTTGTAGCTCTCGGGGTGTACAATCCGAATTGAGGCATGTCCGAAGCATCTGTGACGTCATCGATGACGTCATCAGTAGGAGTATTAGCGAAAGTGAGCCTTTTGGGGCAGTGCAGGAAGGTATTTGGTGTAGAGATGGACCATCCGCGTTGCGAATGCGTCGTGTGGGGTGTCATGTTGTAGCTCTCGGAGTATAGACCCTGATTTCAGGGATATTTACAGCATCTGTGACGTCATTGGTGACGTCATTAGTACAAGTTGTAGCGAAAGTGGGCATTTTTAGCAGTGAAGGATGTTATTTGGCCTTTTGGGGCAGTGCAGGAAGGTATTTGGTGTAGAGATGGACCATCCGCGTTGCGAATGCGTCATGGGATGTGTCATGTTGTAGCTCTCGGAGTATACACCCCGATTTCAGGGATATTTACAGCATCTGTGACGTCATCGATGACGTCATTGGTACAAGTTGTAGCGAAAGTGGGCCTTTTGGGGCAGTGCAGGAAGGTATTTGGTGTAGAGATGGACCATCCGCGGTCCAAATGGACCGTGTGAGGTGTCATCTTGTAGCAACGCCCACCAACACCATTCTTAATGCTTCAACGCCCTGGTGAAATAGCTCAGAAGCTTTGATATTCCATGGAATTGTCACTAATTCTTCGAAATGCAGTGATGCCCGTCAACGCCCGTCGTTACACCTTAACACTCTAACATAACGCCATGATATAAACCAGAGAGAGAACAACAACAACAACAAGGATGACACATGAGAGAACAACAACAACAAGAAGTTTTTTTCATATATTTTATTTTTCCCAATGTTACATCACACCCACGCTGGGGGAGCCGCGTTGGGTATATTTACAATTCAAGAAGATTCTTATCCAATCAGAGGCCACCATTTGCATGTTTCATATTCGTTCCTGTCCGTTAGATGTATTCTTGTCCAATCAGAAGTCTCCATTTCAGAAAGTGCCATCTGAACCGTTTATTCTAATCATCGTCGGGCAGGCCAGGATACCGTTGAGGCAACATATCCTCAGATAGTTGTTTGCGCATTCTGAGTATCTATCAGTGCATGGGTGAATACTTTCATCCGATGGAGGTGGTGGTCAGTTTAACCACGAAGAACGCAACATTGGTCATTATCTCCACTATCCACTTGGTGTTACAATTCAAGAAGACTTGTCCAATCAGAGGCCACCATTTGCATCTGTCATATTCGTTCCTGTCCGTTAGATGTATTCTTGTCCAATCAGAAGTCTTCATTTCAGAAAGTTCCATCTTCGGCCATGTTCGCTCTGAACCGTTTATTCTAATCACCGTCGGTCAGGCCAGGATACCGTTGAGGCAACATATCCTCAGATAGTTGTTTGCGCATTCTGAGAATCTATCAGTGCATGGGTGAATACTTTCATCCGATGGGTTGGTCGGTCAGCTTGGTCACGAAGAACGTAACATTGGTTACCCTCTCCACTTTCCACTTGGTGTTGGGGCGTTGTTGTTGGGCCCATTCCAAGGGATCCACGTTGGCCAGGTTCTCCAGCATCGTCTCTAGCGACGCCCGGTTAATGATGGTAAACGGTTGGTCAAATACCCGGATGTTACTGCTCGGGTAAAAGTATCGGACTTGATCTGTCTCCTTATGCTGCAGCACATAACCAAACGCCAGATTTAATTTGAAGGACGTTGCTTGGTCATTGAAGATGGCTTCCACGTAGCTGCCTAGACGGGCGAGGTCGGTCAGTCGAAATTGTATATATCTTGAATAGGACGATGACGGTAGAAACAGTGCCGTATCATGGTCCAATGGCGCCGATAGATGTCACTCACTGGATGGGCGCCCTGTAAGAGATCGCTAGGAACATTTATGGGCTCGTCCAGAAAATGTTCGATGTTATCAGGCGTATGACTCGAAACCGTAACAGTGGGGTCCGGTTGGATATCCAGGCCCTCCTGGACCGTAGGTATAGGCAGGCTCTTCGTCATCGCATCACCAGTGGCGTTCGTCTCTCCGGGTTCATCTTCACTGGGTCTGACCTTCCGCGGCTCCTCTTTAGTGGAAAGTTGTCGCCCAAACCGTAGAGACGGGGCATGCATCAAACGTTGGTGCTGTCTAAACCGACTGGGTCGTTTGAAGAGTCTACCACAATCATTACATAGTACCGTCGCACCCGCGTGGAGTACCCTCTCATGACGCAGCAAATGATCCTTCCGATTGAATGACCGTGCGCAGATTATACAAGTATACCGAGCATCGTTGTGGGTGGAGGCCTCGTGGCGTCGTAACGTAACTAGACGAGTAAACAGCTTCTGGCAGGTTGTGCAAGTGAACATCTTGGTGGTTGACAGAGTGTCTGATGAAACGGCCAGGCCGCCTCCCTTTTATAGCACGCTAGCTGGTGATCTATTTTTAGCACACTCAGTTCAACTATCCCCAAGTCGAGGGCCGAGCCGTGACATCTTCGGTAACATCCGTGTCTCTTCGGTCACCTCCGTACCGTCAACGATCAACATGTAGACATATAGAGTATGTACGGCATGTTATGGTATTCATCAGTGCATGAGTGACGCATTCAGCCGATGGGAGTGGTCGGTCAGCTTGGTAACGAAAAACGTAACATTGGTCACACTCTCCACTGTCCACTTGGTGTTGGGGCGTTGTTGTTGGGCCCATTCCAAGGGATCCACGGTGTCCAGTTTCTCCAGCATCGTCTCTAGCGACACTCGGTTAATGATGGTAAACGGTTGGTCAAATACCCGGATGTTACTACTCGGGTAAAAATATCGGACTTGGACTGTCTCTTTATGCTGCAGCACATAACCAAACGCCAGATTCAATTTGAAGGCCGTAGTTTGATCATTGAAGATGGCTTCCACGTAGCTACGTAGACGGGCGAGGTCAGTCAGTCGGAAATTGTAGATATCTTGAATAGGGCGATGACGGTAGAAACAGTGCCGGATCATGGGCCAATGGCGCCGATAAATGTCACTCACTGGATGGTCTTCGTGTGACAGATCGCTGGGAACATTTATGGGTTCGTCCACGAAGTGTACTTTGCCCTCCACGTCGTACAAAATCTGGCCCAAGGTCTTGTCGTCGGAATTTGACTGTTGAATTAGGGCGACATCATCATCATCGGCCCTCGTGCGATGGGTGGGAGTTCCCCCTGTTTCGATATTGATGCCTACGGGCTCTTCTATCTGCAAACGTGGCTGCGGAACAGGGTGTCGTGTGCGTTGGTGTCGCAGCAACTGACTGGTCAGTTTGAAAGCCGACCACATTCTTCGCATGGACGCTTGGGTACTTCATGGCGTGCACGTGTGTGGCGCTGTAAATGATCCGGGCGCTGAAACGACAGTGTACATATCGTACAGTTATACCGGGCGGTTCCTTCGTGCTTGGTAGCCTCATGGCGGCGCAAGTCGTGCAGACGAGTGAATGATTTCGAGCACGTAGTACAAGTGAACATCTTGGTGGTTGACAGAGTGTCTGATGAAACGGCCAGACCGCTTCCCTTTTATAGCACGCTAGCTGATATCATGTTCGGGCACTTCCGTGTCTCTTCGGATGTAAAAGTCCCCGGATGTAAAAGTGCCCGAATGTTTACGAATGTTCCACCATTCTGGACTTCTATCAGGTCCATGTCCAGAAGCTCTCATACGCCCCCATTTTGGAGCCGCCATGTTGGATCCGTCATTTTGGAACCGCCATCTTGGATATGTCCCATAATGCACCGGGTCAAAATACTCGCTTCTGATTGGACGAGCGCTCTGTGACGGATTTTAAATACTCGCTTCTGTTTGGTGTACGTCGCTAAAGGTCACCGGAACTGACCTTTGACCCCGGCGCGCAGTGTAAAGGTTTCCACCGCGGTGGAAACCTTTGAGCGCC
>JAVTVY010037151.1:0-15843 GCA_036873755.1 Hanleya hanleyi | reverse complement strand
AGTGGCTACCGGACTATAAAAGTTGTCAGTTGTGAGTTATCTTCTCAAATATTTATCAACTATGTATATTTATTTTTTTATGTATTGACCAGTAGTACTAGAGAGAAGTACAGAAATTGATACGTATTAAGGTGCACATTCAATCGGCCATTGTTTCAAGCAAAAGTCTTGGAAGGTACGAGCAATACATGCTTCATTTGTGTATTTCGTAGCCCACACATCAAGTAGTTAAGGTCGCTTTCATGGGATTCCAATTGTTTTGCCCTGGTAATACATATTTCATCAAAAAATAATTAACAGTAGTAGTCAACTATTTCTACATGTACCTGTTTCGTTCTTTCCCATATCGTCATTTTTCTTCATTTGGCTTTCATAATGTCTGAACGATACCCAAGGTAGAGCGTTTGTTTTACGAGATGGGATTGGTCTGCTAGTGTTCCACTCTATCATGATATCATCGGCCCTGTGATAAGAAGCAAAATCAGCATTTTGGAACCATGATTACTGTCCATGAAGTTCGTTATCTGCCAGTTCCTGATCCAGCCCACTCGATGAGCCTCCATTTTCGCTCTTTCGCTAACCCACTACTGATGTGCGGGTGAGTGGGTGGGGGTCTCATATTGTTATTCGGACTTCTGGCGAACTCTAATTGACTATTATACCTGAAAACCACCTGGCGAGTGACATATTAAATTGTTTCTATAACAATTAACTCTCAAAATATCAAAACAATCTTAGAAAATTTATTTTGAAAATTTGGGCCCGCCTCCCTATTTACATGTTACGGTATAATGGTATAAGAGTGAGCGACCTAATTTCTGCGCTTCATCATGTATATAACCCGAAAAAGTGGTGGTGAATATATGCTGAGTTGATCATGTTTTAGCGTAAAAATCAGGCTACCTTGTGTGGTGGGTCGTTGCGGCGTACATACATACATACGTACATATACTTTTCTTAAGATGTACTCAGTCGATTTACTTCACACAGAGTGAGGTCGTTTTAGTGGTCTATGACCTGCTGCTTTCTTGTGTACCGCTGCTACGGGAGTCGACCAGGAGATACACTGGCCTTGCCGCAATAAACAGGGAATACATGGAGGGTCGCCGAGTGGGTTCGGAAAAAAACTACCCATCACAATCACTAGCTATTCAGCGGAATGATCCATAGAATAGTTAAACAGTTTAACTTCATACGCTGTGTACGACAGGTGTATACGCCAGTCAAAGAGATTCGCGCATTTGCAATACAACCATATAAAACAGGGTCAAGTCTGAATACACTATATTTCATCTTTCTCCACAATCGTGACGCATTTATCAACGTCGCATTCAAACACACTAGCTATAGGAAGATTTTTAAAAGAAATTCAAGAGCACATTCATGCGTTCAGACTGCGGTCCTAAGTTATATGGGAAATACATCTGATGCAGAAACGAATTCGGCTGCCGCCCAACAGTATAAACTGTATACAAATTGCACATCGAAACGATTGAAATTGATGGCATTTGACATTTTTCATATAGTTTGTGCTCATTTCAAACACTTTTGCCCCTATTACGGTCACAGGGAACCATAAGTTCATTAGCAATATACCTCCTTTCCCTCCTTTTTCTGTATATTTGACATTTACAGATATTTCGTATGCTGTAAGTGTACAGTGAATCAGTTTACCTGTTTTGTGTACATGTAGTACACGAATCGAACAGTAATGTTGACGTTGAATCAGGTGTGAAAAGCAACCATCGCAATTGGCTTCAGCATTTCTCAATGCCGAAGAAAATTCTGAAGCAAATGGATGTTGCCCCAGCCAGTTTTATCATTGGGCCTAACGGGGGATAATGTGATTTCATAACATTTTCTGCCGAGGCAGATTTCTTAATTGCGAGGACTGCAAAAATTTTAAGACTATCTGTTCATAAGCGCCTAAAGGACCAGTCACCACATCAGTGCAATAACAGAGCTGTGATGCCTTATATCGAACCTAGCTTAACATGCATGTAAAGTATTGCTCATTGTGCAGATTTGGATCAAATGCAAAACTCACATGTAATGGAAGGCGCGTCCGCAAATTTCTCCGACGACCTCCTCCTTTGTCTTGAATCGAAGTTTTATCCCCACCATCAAATTCTCAACATCGTCAATCAGCGGATTTTCTGGAAACAGTTAAGATCATCAAGTCACAAGAACATGTCCGTAACAGATAACAGTAAAATTGCAACAACATGGAAAAATCAATCACATCAAACACGCGTTCACCCTGCAATATGTATTCATGAGATTCTGTATTTTTCAATTCCCCATGTATTCCCTCCTCCAATCTGATCGATTCTATGCTGTATTCGTAGTTATTCTGCCAGCAATAATTTCCCATTCGGTTTTATTAGTAACCAAAAATTGCAATTTAGCTTTTACTACGTATAACTATTTACAACCACTAGTTGCATCCCTGTGTGATTGGATCAGGTTTCCAATTCCGGAAACGCGCCGTAAACCTATCGGAAACTTTGTCGAAAACAGTTTCCAACAGATTTCCGGCGAGTTGCCGGAATTGGAAACTTCGTCCATTCATATAACCATAGCTCTCACCTGACATTTTCCGGGCCCATAATTTATGACACGCCTTTTTCTCATCAAAATGAGACATAGTGGCAATAGCAAAGACGTCCTCCTTCACAACAAACCCACCGGCAAACTCAAGGATTAGTGAGTTGTTGTTTGCATACGAAAGAACGTCGAAGGCGCATCTTAAAAACCAAAATACATTTCCATTTTAGTAATATATACTTTACATTCAGATCCATACAAATATATGTTATATATCTTTAGTACATGATCGCTTCAATGTATCACCCGATACGCCGAATCCAGCATTCAGTAGCCAAACTTGGACCGTGAAAACTTTCCGCGTCAATAACTGAAATACCCTTTATGTAAATATAAATGCGGTGGAAAAAATGCCAGGTACTGAAAAAAAGTCATGACCCAACAGGACAATATTCTGAATGCATATTTAAAAACACAATAAGAGCCAAAACTGATCCCTGTGACGATTTGTATCTCAGCCACTGTTATATTGTAGCTGTGCATGCGTACATCTTAAACGACATGCCCGCACGGCCTACAATGATGTAATAACCCTATCAAGTCATCTGTTGGAAATTGAGTACCCATGTGGCCGTTAGATATAAGAGACAACCTAAACGGTGAAAATATTAGTAGATTGCATGTTCTTATTCAGAAGATAAGTCTCTGAGACCTGACGCCGGGCAAGCTTTCATCTTAAGACTACATTTCCATCTAAGTCAAACAGGCAAAAATGAATATATGAAACAGATTTAAAATATATTAATTCCAGAGATATGCAGAGATAATTGTCTTTTCTTTATACAGTCTATGTTGATGTGCATGAGCTTTTCAGACATTGTTAAGTTATATCATTCTAGCTTACAATATTAATCCTGAGAGAATTTATGTCAAGCGAGATCGTTTTCAGAAGTTTATATCTTGAGAATTACAATACTGCGATTGTGTTAAATCTCGAAATGTTATAGTATAGTTCTCAAAACTCACCCAACAAGAGTCGTCTAAAATCGCATCCTCTTTCTACTCGTATTCTAAAATAATATTCTACTTTAAAATCATATGATAGTTTTGTTTTAATATATCTCCTGCATGATTCTTGTTGTCAGGGGACAAGCGGGTTTAACAATTTCGTCGAGGGATGCCAGAAACTACATTACATCGTCACATACTTAGGGCATCCTTTAGCAATAATAAGTAGTCTATTTACCTCAGCCCTAACCCATAGACTGGATTGACGTAGATCAGCACACTGGCGTTGGTTATTTGGATGTATTGTGGTACTCACTTCAGCTTCACCACACAGGCAAGATTGGCATAGATCAGAATTCTGATGTTGGCCAACTGGCTGGCCTGGCGGTACTCGCCTCATCCCTAACTGTCTAGGGACAGAGATAAGATTGACGTAAACCAGAATACTGCCGTTGGTCATTCTGTCAGTATTGCCCTACTCACCTTAGTCCAACCCCCAAACCAATCTACAGGCAGGATTGAGGTATTCCAGAATAATGGACTCTCAGTTAGACTGGTGATACTAACCTGAGTACTAATCCACAGGCAGTATTGACGTAGTCAAAATACTGAAATTGCCCATTCGGCTAACCTGGCGGTACTCGCCTCAGTAGTAATCCACAGGCAGTATTGATGTAGTCCAGAATACTCACGTTGACCACTTGGCTAGCCTGGTGGTACTCACCTCAGTAGTAATCCACATGCAGTATTGACTTAGTCCAGAATACTGACGTTGACCATTTGGCTAGCCTGGTGGTACTTACCACAGCCCTAATCCACAGGCAGTATTGATGTAGTCCAAAATACTGATGTTGACCAATTGGCTAGCCTGGCGGTACTCACCTCAGCCCTAAACTACAGGGAGTATTGATGTAGTCCAGAATACTGACGTTGACCATTTGGCTAGCCTGGCGGTACTCACCTCAGCCCTAATCCACAGGCAGTATTAACGTAGTCCACAATACTGACATTGACCATTCGGCTAGTCTGGCGGTAGATCAGAATATGGACAAGACTTTTGCCCTCCATGTGCGGAACGATGGGGGCATGAGGTACCACGGTGAGGCCTGCACTCAGATCTCCACCTGGGACGTTCACTCGCATCTCTTGAACGTATGGTTTGCTCTTTGTACCATACAGTGCCATGGTTAAGCTCTGGTCTACCACAACATATGTGTAGAAGGCGCCTAGAAGTAAAACAAGAAAAGCTAACTTTGTGTGGCAATTGAGGGACGTGACCAAAATGACAAAAACAACTCGAGGAATTTTTTTAATGGAAAGTCAGTCTATTTCATTCTGAGTGACGTTAATTTGAAGAATTTTTCCACGTTAACAATTAAATAAGCAGGATTCTTTCCCGTCGAATATGATTTTCATAGATAGAAAAGCTATCCGATTTTGATAAATGGTTCGACGCATAGGAACTCCAGGATCTGTTCATCACAATCAAAAATTGTATCTATGTGTTGGAGTAACGTCCCGGGCCAAGATCCCAGGTGAAAGGTTAAAAGCTCGCGAGACATCATTCTTACCTGAATATACCAAATATCTAGAGTACAGGACCTGCACTTAGTTGCGCCGGGGAATTATTGAATGCAGTGTCAATGGCAAAGTTATACCATACTAACAGTGAGTCCTTGATCTATCCTTTTAATGGTAAGCACCAAGCAAGCAAGGAGTTCCATTATTAAGGCTTAAACATTCGACATGGGCACGATCTCAAAATATCCGGCTTGCAAGGCATACAGGTGTGATCAGTTTTCATTACGACGGCCTTACTTACCTGAATTAAGTCCCGTTATGGACACCTGTGGTGGAGTTCGCACAGCTGCTGCGTCCACTTCAGTCGGTGGTCCGGGCAAGTTGATGTTCACAGTCGAGCCACTGCAATTGGCAAAAGTAAAAGGTCATTTTGTAACAAAGGGTAAGTTACTCATCATCTTTTTTATGCTATCTTTAACTCGGTGTTGACATTAAAAATGCTAAAATTTGACGAAGATTTGCAATCTTATGAACATAATAAATGGGTGCCTCAACAGCAAGTATTGGCGTTTTTCTTCCAGTTTCACAAATGCTCTCATAGGTTGCTACAATAAACGCAGCATTTGGCGAATTCGTACAGAATTACGAATATCTCCTGTGTCTTGCGACATAACAGCTCCAACTTACTGATATGATAATGTTGTGAAGAAAAAGCTAGAGTTTGCAGAAAGTATTTAGGCATAACCAATATCAAGCCAAGATGTAGTGAGGAGATCGAGAAAGCAGCGGTGCTCACCTTACCTAAATTTCATTTTATCTATCCGAATTGATAACTGAGCATCTTTATTACACAATATAGTGTGACATGGGTTGCTGCCTAATCCAAGAAGATTGTTATTTTCCATTTTGATGTTAGGTATCACATGAGCGATACGAATGTAACTTACGGGATTGTAATATGGTGACCGCATATTGGCCCGAAAAGATCAGCCGCCGTTCTGTAAGTCAGACTAATCGTTACCGTGGACGAGAAGTTAGCAGGTACCAAGGGATTCATGCCACTCATATTTGTATGTTGACTTAGAACTGAAAACATAAAAAAATGATGGAAAAGATGAGAATTTGTCATGTCAAATTTTGAAAAGGTTAGTAGTGTCTGAGTTATAGGTCATTCGGTTGAAGTGAATGGCGACAATCTCAACTTGCAAGTTAAACAGAATAAGGGAGGACATATCAGATGTGAAAACTCTATTTAAACATGTTATTAACATCAGGCAGAGCGATATCATCCCCGTGTAACTGTGTAGTTATTCCTATTGGTTACTCAAGGCAAATCATTGGAATAAGTTTTGCTATTTAGTTTTCGAAATTTTGATATTGGAATAGAATCTGGCATTATTATGTTCGTTTTATAAAGAGATTGGCGAAAATAACATTGAAATTATTTCTAACATATTGCGAGAACTTGAAAGTGTACTTCATTTGTACGGTCCGTACATTTGTTCTCTGTTGAGCCATGCAGGGGATGAAACCTTTTTGTGAAAAACTAGCGTGTTGCTATTTAAAGAACTGGTGTTGAATGTATATGGATTCAATATAAACTACAGAAAATTTTGATGCGAAAGGACTTCCATATACACCTAATCCACCGGGGATATATCAGCTCGGAACAAAATAGGATATGGTTTCTTTGCTACGAATGCTATTTGGATGTTATGAAGATAAGATACTGGCAGTCCGCCAGTAATATGAATTGATTTCAGTCTCGATTCATGACGTTTCAAAATATTCTTATTTTGTTTTGTCGGGTTGTAGAACATTCGTTTCAACATATAAATCGATGTCGTTCGTGTTTTGTGAAAAAAGTAATGGTTACCTAGATATGGAGTGTAATACATGTCACTGTTCATCCGATTATAGTATGTTGAATGTCAACTCTTAACAAATTTTATCTGAATAAAATATAAAACTTGTTTTACCGGAATAAAACACAATAATGGGACTTACCTGATGGTAGAAGTAACAGAAGTCGCCAAGCGGCGATCGCCAACATGTTCGATCGGAACCCCATGATCCAAATATCCCTCTAGTCCTGGCCACAAACTACTGGCAAGAAAATGATCATACCTTTTAATTTAGGTGATGTTTAACAGCGGAAAGGTTGAATATTCATTATTCACAATGATTCACACAGTTCCATGGTCCGTTGGTTACCGATGATAAATGTACAGAACGATTTTGTCACATATTTGCGCCTAGATACGCCCTTCTTCTCAAGAAATAATGCCAGACTATCCATGTACCTATTCAGAAATTAAATAGGCATAGAATAATGATCACTATCGCACTAGTTTGAGGTAATAGGTTCCTTGAAATGTACATTGGTTATGGCTCGTTGACCTCAATATCCACAGAATGAGCATGTCAAAATCACAATGACGGTTGTCATCGCTGCACTCAATAATCACAGATTCAAGTCTTTTGCTCCCCATTGATTGCTTCCATGTTGAAGTACCAGTGTACTTCATTCAAGTTGGTGTTTTAAGTTCATGAAATTTTCATCAGAAAGTTTTAAAATTCGAATGACAAGGCTAACTCCTTATACAGGAGTACGCAGCCAATTTACCACAGATTACCTGGACGTAAACCACTTTAAAACCTGTATGACAGAATTTAATACAATTACAAATATGCACATAGAAGATATGGAGCCCCGTGAGGCTCCCGGGGATTGATCTGGCGTGTCGTTGTGCACACTCCGGGTCATGGTAAGAATAGGTCTCAGCTCCTCAGAGAGCTTGTCGTAAGATGCCACTAACTGGGGCATCCGTTGGGATCCCGGGTGTGAAAAAAGTTAGGACCCCACACGTGGGGTCTCGGGTGCTAAAAGGAATATGACGGTGTGAAAATGAATAGGAACCAACGTCGTGGTATGAATGAAACAGTGTTGAAAGCGACGTTAAATCATATTCTCTCACACCCTCGAGATATGGAATATATAGCTGCCAGGTTAATGAGTTGAGTATAGCTATTAATTACTTTGAAATATGTATTCAACACGAACAGTTTCTCAAGGGAACAGCTATTGCGAGCAATCATCCCGAATTACCAAGACGGTATTGGAATCCCAGAAAGCATACCACGCCATAACTATCTAGATTGATAGCTGGTTCCAGAAGTGGTAAAGCCAAATTATTGTCCTCTTTGTTATAGAATTTCCTTGTCCATAACCCAAAGACCTAATTCAAACAGCAGCATTAGCAGCAAATTCAAAAACATAAATCAGACTATACATAAAATACACAAGTTTCCTGCAACAGAGAGGTGGTCAACAGTTTTCAATGATGCCGGCAAGACATCATGATGTTCCAGAAATATTAAAGCCATATCGCTGATCAGTATTCTTAATCCATATGATTTTCGTTGTAAAGCCGTTATTTAGAGTATGATGTATCTCAGTCACGCTTTGATTGTGACTGTTCATGTGAACACCAAGATGATCTTACGGCCCCCAGCCCCTGGCTAAGTTACGAAACATAACGCCGTTCATATTTTGCTATGAACAAGCGATATGTATCTCCAAATTTGAGAAACTTGAGTGGAGGTATTGGTGGTATATCTCTGTTCTATAAGTGTTTTGCAATAATGTCGTGTAACGTTGATCGTCACATTTAAAATCGTCACAGTTAACATTGGATCTAGCAAATGCTACCAAACTAGATATGTATACGTCATATGCAGGTTCCACCGGAATATTACTGTCCAGAAAAGGATAGTTTACGAGGTCGAAATTGTGATCACCTCTTTTGTCAAAACGTTGACGAGAGAAGACCCGCTTCGTATATATAGAGATATAGGTCTAAATGTGACGTGTCGTTTCCTTCAAATCCAATGAAGGTGGTTTAATTTATCTCTCACTGTGTCTTTTATATAGCGAGTATCCACAGCAAGATCACTGAGAAATATACGGGTTTTGAATTGAGCGGATATTGAAAGCATCTGAATATAGCCGTTTTCAACAGAGAAAAGATATAGATGATTCAAAACGGGTGCACAATTAGTACCAATTGGAATACATATATGCCCTTGATATATGGTGTTGTCAAAGTTCAAATAGATATTAATAATGAGAATTTTTTATCTGGACGTACGATATACCTGGTGTCCGCGTGCAGAACTGTAAGACTTAGTTGGTAATTCTTTCGTTCTTGTCCAGTCCATTTGCATCCGTTGCTTGACCTCACCAAACAGATGTCATTTCAAGATAACGAATATCAGTCATTAAGCTTGGAGTAGGAAATATTGTGATGTCTTAGTGTTATCCTTCATAAGTGTTCTTCGCTTCTCCATTGCAGGAATCCATGTTGTTTTTTTTTAATTTCCATGTTTGAAGTTAGTCTGACTGTCATACGAAGGATCACTATCGATTATTGACGCGAAACAATTTGTGTGGGCGACAGATGAATATGGATTGTCTGATCTGCAGTCAATATCATATGACTCCCTGTCACACACGCTGTTTTATTTTCTCATCAGCAGTACAATTATCCGTATCTTGGTATGTTTATACTACTAAACCATGCTGGTGGTCATATGCTCTAGATTTCTCCACTATTGATGGTGATTTGCACAAAATGTTCGCAAAAGAGCAATCGCATTTACTATACAGAATCATTCTGAATAAAATCGGAGTATGTGATGTGGGGAACACACAGTGTGCGATACCGCCACTAGGTGTCGCTAGTATGTCAGTTCTGATTGGGGTAACCTAATGGCGTGTTGTATGATTTATAAAACTAGCAATGCACAGATATATTGCCCTTTCTCGTATTTAGGGCCGTTTATAACATCTCACAAAATTCATAAACTGCCTCTAGTTTTTCATCTCGCGACATGTTATCCAAGACACCGACATAAACATCTACAGATATGCTTGGGTGAGAAATGCAGAAAAAAGTGCAGATAAAACATCCTGGGGGTGATTTTGGGTTTAGTGTAGTCAGTTATTAACCAGTGGAGTCACATGGTCTCTTGTTAAATAATCCGTTATATTTGCCCACCGCCATTGAATGTTATCGCTCAGTTGTCCCAGAACGCACAACCCGTACATTTAAGTGGTCTCATTACTTTTCTTTTACCGGAACCCACAAAATATATCCCACAAAACATACATTTCTACCAACGTACTGAAACAGTACTGAAATATAACAGTACTGAAACAGTACTGTTATATAACAGTAGCAATTCAGTACAGAAACAGTACTGAAATATAACAGTACCGAAACAGTACAGAAACAGTACTGAAATATAACAGTACCAAAACAGTACTGATATATAACAGTACTGTAACAGTACTGAAATATAACAGTACTGTTTCAGTACTGAAACAGTACTGTAATGTTTCTGTACTTTTTCAGTACTGTGCGATTTCAGTACTGAAACAGTACTGTAATGTTTCTGTACTTTTTCAGTACTGTGCGATTTCAGTACTGTAATATTTCAGTATTCTTACAGTATGCATCACTGACACTGTGGAAACACATTCTCACTGATATGATAATACCCATTTGGGACGAGGGACGTCTCCCATTCCAACCCATTCAATTCAATTCAATGTTATTGTCAACTCGACATCAATTACACAGATCAGCGGGGGGACAACTCCCAATGCCAATAGGGGCGCTGTAGGTAAGCAGACGACACAGCATCGGCAAGCTGAGAAGTTTGGACTCGTAGAACAGCAAAAAACGTATTTGTTGTCATGACAGTGAGGTGTTCAATGCTAAAAATGATGTCTGATTCTGGCAGATATGAAGCTTCAAGATTTTCAGATCAATAAGGATGAGTGCATGAGACTGGATGCGAGTTGAGCTTCAGGGCGAATTCAATGAACCAGTCAAATCAACAACAACACCATAATAATGAAAAACAGGTCTGCGGGTTCAACATTTGCATAAGACACCAGGCCAAGGACAAATAATCCCAAATGTAACCAGGTATGTATATCGGGTTAAAATCCCATTCCCATCAAAAGGACAGTTTAAAAGTTTCTCTGATCACATAGTTAATAGTTGTTGTTGTTGTTGTTGTTTTATTATTATTCTTTTTGGAGGGGGTGGATATCGTCATAAAGCATGCTTGTTAGTGTTACCGAGTCTCTGCGAACGTTTTAGTCTCATCAGTTTCAGATTATTTTTATGCATTCTTCAGGAAATTTAATTTCTCATCTTCTTTAAATGTTTTATTTTCCTCATGCCCTCTCAGAAACCACTACCACCAGCCCTACCAACCCCACTCCCCCCTCCACCTCCCCCAACCTTGCTGGACCTCATTATAGTCATAGCTACTCTTGGTTAATTTGTACCGTATATGTTAGTCACATTTCCAAATTAAATGTCATCTGGCTACAAGATACAAGCTTTCACGTTTAAAAATATTAATTATTCAGTATTTATGAGAAGTATAACCTGAATTGAAAGTTGCCATTTCTTGAACCCTTTTGGACACTGGTTTGGAAACTTGTGGACACTACGTTACAGTGTCCTACAGTTTGGAAAATTGATCCCTTTACGCAATGGAAGTTACCCGACTTGTACTACACAGCAAAAATAGCGTCAGTACTGTTTCAGTACATTTCTACCAACGTACTGAAACAGTACTGAAATATAACAATACTGAAACAGTACTGTTATATAACAGTAGCAATCCAGTACAGAAACAGTACTGAAATATAACAGTACCGAAACAGTACAGAAACAGTACTGAAATATAACAGTACTGTAACAGTACTGATGTATAACAGTACTGTAACAGTACTGAAATATACTGTAATGTTTCTGTACTTTTTCAGTACTGTGCGATTTCAGTACTGAAACAGTACTGTAATGTTTCTGTACTTTTTCAGTACTGTGCGATTTCAGTACTGAAACAGTACTGTAATGTTTCTGTACTTTTTCAGTACTGTGCGATTTCAGTACTGTAATATTTCAGTAGTCTTACAGTATGCATCACTGACACTGTGGAAACACCTTCTCACTGATATGATAATACCCATTTGGGACGAGGGACGTCTCCCATTCCAACCCATTCAATTCAATTCAATGTTATTGTCAACTCGACATCAATTACACAGATCAGCGGGGGGACAACTCCCAATGCCAATAGGGGCGCTGTAGGTAAGCAGACGACACAGCACCGGCAAGCTGAGAAGTTTGGACTCGTAGAACAGAAAAAAACGTATTTGTTGTCATGACAGTGAGGTGTTCAATGCTAAAAATGATGTCTGATTCTGTCAGATATGAAGCTTCAAGATTTCCAGATCAATAAGGATGAATGCATGAGACTGGATGCGAGTTGAGCTTCAGGGCGAATTCAATGAACCAGTCAAATCAACAACAACACCATAATAATGAAAAACAGGTCTGCGGGTTCAACATTTGCATAAGACACCAGGCCAAGGACAAATAATCCCAAATGTAACCAGGTATGTATATCGGGTTAAAATCCCATTCCCATCAAAAGGACAGTTTAAAGGTTTCTCTGATCACATAGTTAATAGTTGTTGTTGTTGTTGTTTTATTATTATTCTTTTTGGGGGGGAGGGGTGGATATCGTCATAAAGCATGCTTGTTAGTGTTACCGAGTCTCTGCGAACGTTTGAGTCTCATCAGTTTCAGATTATTTTTATGCATTCTTCAGGAAATTTAATTTCTCATCTTCTTTAAATGTTTTATTTTCCTCATGCCCTCTCAGAAACCACTACCACCAGCCCTACCAACCCCCCTCCCCCCTCCACCTCCCCCAACCTTGCTGGACCTCATTATAGTCATAGCTACTCTTGGTTAATTTGTACCGTATATGTTAGTCACATTTCCAAATGAAATGTCATCTGGCTACAAGATACAAGCTTTCACGTTTAAAAATATTAATTATTCAGTATTTATGAGAAGTATAACCTGAATTTTCACACTCGGGTCACATTGACTAAATCATTGCTAATTTATGTTAATTTGCCGAGGAGGGGGGGATAGGAGAAGGGTGGACACTCAAGGCGATGCGGTTGCCAACCACGCTCTCTTAAATTCATCTCGAACAGAACGACAAGTGGTTAAATTGCATATACATGTATCTTACCTTACCTTTTTCCGGTCTGGCTTCTTCGGGTGGATAAGGTCATTTCCCTGCCAAATTCTATATCTATTTCTAAGTCTATGTCGGAATACAATATATCCAAATTGACACATAATATGGTAGGCATCCTCTACTATGACCAAAAGCCCCCTATTTCCCTTGAAATTTCTCAAGTACTTGCAACACTGAACGTCAGTTCTTGTGATCACCTACTCCATCCCCTCAATTAGCCACAGGAATCAGCAATGTCGAGGCCAATGCCGTAGCAAAATAGCAAGAGTAACTTTGCTGCAGCAGTTTTTAAGTGTGTTAAATTGAAAATATTTAAATGTCACAACAGTCTCTCTTGTTTCTAAAATTCGAGAGTGCAGCACATGTACATCTGTACTTAGAAGTACTTAGAAGTTGTACTTTGCTGCAGTTGTCAGCTGTCATTGGATGATTATGATACTTGGTACTCATGTTTCTTATGATTAGAGGATGTACCTGTGCTATTTTTGAAATGAAATATTGATTTTTGTCCAAATAGAGTTTTCTGTTTAGCAAAATTGCACATGTAGGCCTCTACATGTATACATGTACATGCACATAGAAAGCTTGCTGCAGTTGTCAGCTGTCATCAGATGATTACGAAACTTGGTACACATGTTGATTAGAGGATGTAACTGTGCTATTTTTGAGATGAAATATTAATTGTGGTCCAAATTATGGCAAATGAGTTCTCTGTTTAGCCGAATTGTACATTTAGAGGCTATACATGTAGGCCTCTACATGTATACATGCACATCTGTACTTAGAAGGTTTGCTGCAGTTGTCAGCTGTCATGGGATGATTAGACAGCGACTGAACAGACAAATGAGTTAACATACGGGAATGTGATTGCACACGTAAATCGCTTCCATCATTCATGGTTGGCTATTGTGAGTCTGGCTGTATAATTCATTCGCCATTTCCTTGTGATTCCATTAAAATCCTGATTGAAAAGAGAAGTTGAACATGCCCTGCAAATTTAGAGATGGCGGAAGTGACAACGAGTGTTAACCGCAAACTCCGCGCTCCGAGATAATTCATCCACGAGGAGCTCCGTATGCCACCTCTGCTGCTAGCTCTGTGAAGAGCGCCCCACGGAGCAACAACCTTGGAGCGAGGAGGCTTGCGGGTAACCCTTCCAACTCGTTCAAGTTTGATAAAGCTGTTTCCTGGCCGCTATTGGTTTATAACATAATAGTATGCCGGCCCTGAACCCAGGATAGACATAACAGTCTGCGTAAGCTGACAGACAGATGCCTGCCACGTGGTTGTCTACAAATTCAATACAGACAGGGCCGAGTTTGCGACTTAGTTTTGCTGAAAGACACACGTCATGTGGTTAAAGTTTGCACAGTGGACAGACAGAAGAGGTTGGGACTTTTGTTACCAGAACATATGTCCAAGAAGTGCTTTCACGTAACCGATTTTTCGTTCTGGCCATTCCAGATTTGCGTAACCGACATGCGAACGATCGTTTCGTTCGCGCCAAATTTCGAGGCCTGCATACATGTACACCTGTACATGGAAAGTATGCTGAAGCTGTCAGCTTTCATTGGATGAGTTTGACACTTGCTACCCAAGTTCATTGTGATTCGAGGATGTGCATGTGCTATTTAAGAAATATGACATTAAATGTGAATTTTTGTACTTCTTACATTTCCATTGATAAGGTTGGGCAAAAATTTACATGTAGATCTGTACATGGAAAGTTTGCTGAACCTTTCGTGGGATAATTATAAAGCTTGGTGGACATGTTTCATGTTTTCCTGGTCAGACCTATCCAGCAGTAACCCCACACGGGACTGACCTATCCAGCAGTAATCCCAAGTGGCACTGGCCTATCCAGCAGTAATGACACACGAAGCTGACCTATCCAGCAGTAATCCCATATGGGACTCAACTATCCAGCAGTAATCCCAGACCGGACTGGCCTATCCAGCAGTAATCCCACATGGGAGCAGTAATCCCAAACAGCACTGGCCTATACAGCAGTAATCTCACACACGGGATTGACCTATCCAGAAGTAATCTCGCACTGGACTGCAATATGGCTATGCAGCAATAATCCCACACAGCGCTGACCTATGCAGCCATAATCCTACATGGGACTGACCTATCCCTGTAATGTCACACAGGGTTAGCCTATCCAGCAGTAATCCCAAACGGGAGTGCCGTATGCAGCAGTAATCCCACACTGGACTGCCTATGCAGCAGTAATCCCATATGAGACTGACCTATCCAGCAGTAATCCCATACTAGACTCGCCTATCCAGCAGTAATCCCAGACGGGGCTGGCCTATCCAGCAGTAATCCCACTTGGGACTGGACTATCCAGCAGTAATCCCACATGGGACTGGTGTATCCAGCATTTATAACACACGGGACTGGCCCATCCAGCAGTAATCCTACACAGGACTGGCCTATCCAGCAGTAATCTCGCATGAGACTGACCTATCCAGCAGTAATCTCTCACTGGACTGCCCTATGCAGCAGTAATCCCACGACACTGACCTATCCATCCTACACGGGATTGACCTATCTGGCAGTAATCCAACATGGGACTGATGTTATTGTCTGTACCAGATAATCTATTCCAGACATTATTGT
>JAVTVY010037150.1:0-16873 GCA_036873755.1 Hanleya hanleyi | reverse complement strand
TCGCGACCCAAAAACGTCCATTCCTGGACCAACATTGCCCACTGCGCCAGTATGGGCCTATCCAGACCTGCCTGAACTTAAAAAAGTTTCACCGCTTAGCTTCGAGACCGCTCCCGTCGTGTTCTACAGTACGAGACGAAGAAAACAAGATCCCACAACCCATATCGCAAATGTCTAGGAGTGGGTTTCCCAGTGGGGCCGGACATACCTGAACTTTTCAAAAAAATTCACCGCTTAACTTTGAGACCCCTCCCATCATGGAAATAATTATATTCTTGAAAGAACAGTAACATCGACGAAGACACCCAATGCTACCCAAGGGACTGTGTTCTCCTGCCCCTGCCCCTTGCTGATGCTGACGGAGAAGGCCAGTCTGAAGGGGAACTGGTGGCGCACCAAGGTGAAGGGAAGCTCGCCACTCATGTCGTAGAAGGGGATCCTGGGAAGGAAAACCCTTCATCCCTTTGTTGATCCCCACGGCGACCTCGCATTCAACGGTCCTCTCCATCAGCTGCTTGACGATCAAGCGACGAAAAGGGAGGATAATTTATTTCTACTGATCGTTTGAAACAGAGTGAGACATCATGCATTTTAACTGATTTGCTTACATGGGTGATGAAGTTTATCACTAACCTTCATTCTTGACCCGGAACTACTCTATTAAACGATCATAGGTTTCTTGCATGTTGTTCTGAAGAATGATTCATAAAGGACCATGTCTGTCTAGATGGGTAAATGGCCCCAAAACAGGTGCGGTAGAAGTGCCAAAAATAAAATATTGCATATACAAGATATTGTTCAGTTGGCATAAAGTACAATATTATATTGAATACTCAGAAATGTTTCAAGGCCCTGAGTCTCATAATTCTCGAATAACAGGGTCGTGAACATGGCGAAGTAGTGGATTCGTGCGAAATCGCCAATTTTGAGGCGAAAACCCCTCATATTTTTTCTATAAACATATGAAGATAAATGATAACCAGCACCAGCTTAATACAGCATACTCGCTGTTCCAATATGTAGTTGTAGACCAAATCTAGTTCCGGTTATCGTTTATCTTCATGTGTTTACAGACAACAATAGGAATTGTTTTCACCTCAGAATCAACTATTTTGCACAAATGCACTACTTTACGGTCCTGTTACTCGAGAATGATGAGACTCAGTGACTTGAAATTTTTCTGAGTATACAATATAATATTGTACTCCATGTCAACTGAACTTTATAAAATTGAAGTATTTTATTTTAGTACTTCTGCATTTCACCTGACCTGGGGTCATTTACTCATCTAAAGATACAAGGTCCTTTGTGGGAACTGTGTACTGGATATGTGTGACATTCTTCCTATTGACAAATCATCAGAAGCTGGGTGCACTGTGTTCGAAGATTTTGGGCAGATTCCATGTCACCTAAAAGCAATTCCTACTGAAGTGCCTCTCACCGCAGACCAGGGAGGTTTAAAGAGGCTGTTTTTACACCCCACATCAGGGGAATTCAGTATTCTTGCTCCTACCTTGTCCAATCAGTATGCACAAAAGAAATGACCTGATCCGAATTTGCCTTTGTCACTCAATATCTCCCGAACTACGCGGTCGATCCATTTGTATCCCAAGAAAAATGGAAATAAAATCTGTTTCCAACTTGAGTAATAATTAAGGTAACTCTGATTACCTCTGTAAATCCAGTTTGATCTCGATATTTAAGTGCACTTTTTCCATCAGTACTTTAAAACATCCAACCGCACAATACACAACCAAATGATATTACTTGACCATTCGGCGCATCTTTGTAGTACGGTACACATGACCTCAGTACAAGAACATTCGGCCATTCCACAACACTTACCTCGCATGTATTTATTAATGAACAATCTCTCTTGGGGGTCAGGTCAAGTCTGCTGATATCCGTGTCATCCATCAGATGTTACGGATTGCTTAAATTTCAACGTTTTCAGTTTCTCCCGGACACGTTCACTTCTCCGAAAAGAAAGGTGATATCCTGAGTGTGGACCGCGAATAAGTCACGTGACCCAAGTGTGTGTGTCATAAACATCCTGCATTTGCGTACACTTCGCCATCCATAAGATGACATGCGAATCGTGTGTCGCCATTATTGCAGAGCGATATCCGATACTTTACCGCATACTGTTCGGTCTTCATCCGGCAGAGAACAGACTCGAGAAATTTGATAAATTACAGGCTTTTCTTACTACTTCTGAAACATATAATGTCTGAGCTTACAAAAGATACAGATATGAATAACTCCCGTATCATCCAAGAGGTGTTGTAGATCTGTAATTTTTAATAAGTAGGACGGCACATGACTCGGCAATAGCGGGTTACGCTGGGGTTACGTCGGTAGAGTTTAGCTGATTGGCTGACGACATCATGTGGTGTTGATTTCCGGGAATCCCAGGGTCAGTCTCACCGCGAATAGATGACCCAGATGTTTACAGGTTGAAACATCCTGTTCTCTATCAGTAAGCCAATGAAATAACTGTATTGGTTTCATAATACCTGATACCCTACGTCTAACATTGAACGTCTCGATACGTCCGAATACTTCGGAGCTGATAAACATGGCTCTGGGCTTTACTCTTTTTGTGGTGTGGCTATGCAGCATAGCTGTACACGGGGTCGAAAGAGAGCTTTACAGTGGGAAACGAGATGTCCACGCCAGCATCCGCAATCTACAGAGAAGAGTTTCTGTGTTTGATATTCAATTACTCGATTTCGAGGACAAATTCGACAGATTGGTGAAGAGCCTTTATGACGATGTCGAAAATAAAGTGCGTCAACTAATGATGGAAGCTTTGAATGAGAACACTAAATATCTGGGAGACACGAAAATCCAAAATATAAAAGAAAGCATAAAAAGGGAAAAGCACGCACAGTCTGGCCTAGAGGAAGCTGTGGGAAAACTCAGACATGTTGTGCAAGAACAGAGAGAAACCATCATCGAGCTGACAAGGAAGATGGAGGATATGCGAGAACAACAATCCTCGAAACCGCCATTGGTGCTATCAGAAGGCTGTTGTCGAGATAACCAAAAAGGTAATTTCGATACATTCACCATATTTCGTTATTCCAGTATCTGACATTTTGTACGGTGGCCCATAGGGTCCATCGACTTTTGTTTAGATTTTTTCGTTAATTTTTTGTTTTTATTTTTCGGGGTTTTCCCTATTTTTCGCCTATTTCTTTTGCTATCACAAGATTTCTTTCACTGATTGACATCGTCGCAATTTCTTCATCCTTTTTCTCACCGAAAACCAAACTAAATCTTGGGAACCTTACACCTCGGTAGAAACCGGTAGACCGCGTTACCTTAATACCACATTTAAAACCTTTACGATCGCACTGGAAACTCTTTACACAGCGGTTATAAGGTTTCTTCGGCCGTTTGAGGGTTTCCACCGCAGTGGAAAGGTTTCCACAACCCCGTGGTGGAAAGATTTACACTGCGATGGAAACGTTTCCACAGCAATGTAAACCTTTCCATCGCGATATAAATGTTTTCATAGCAGTTAGAAAGGTCACACCGTGGTTATAAGGGTTCCACCGCGGTGTAAATGTGTCCAGCGCCGTGTCCAGTTCTTTACCCCTTGAACTAGGGGCTGAAACTTACCACACTATACCCTTGGGTCCAGCTATACCAGAAAATGTAAAAAAATCCAAGATGGCCGTTTTGATGACGTCACAGTTCCGTCAATTAAAAAAAGACATTTTTCGGTCAGATTTTCCGAATTTCTGCGCAAAAACTGCCTGATAAATTAGTAAATATTAATCTGATGTTAAATAAAATAGATTTTGCCCACTTTTCCTCGCGGAAAACCTGAAATTTTGAAATGACGAAAACATCACTTTTCTGATACGCGAATGGGACCGCCATCTCAAATTTCTCCACGGTCCTGTGCACTGTGCAAATAGGTTCAAAATGATCCCAATATGTTTTCGTGGTCCCGGAGATAGCACATAAAGTTTGGTACGGGGGGGGGCAGCGTAGCGGGGGGGGGGGGGGGGGGGTAGCATAATGGCTAATGGCTCCCCCGGCCTGATAGGGTTAATATTGATTGGGATCAAATTTCATCTCACCAATGACATACAATTATTTAACATTTCTATTGAAAATGGTTGCGGACAGGTAATGATGATTTTTAGGCGGCATTCATCCACCCCCCAACACCGAGCACAATCAATTCTTGGGGAAGACTAAAATGTGTGCCGAGTGTGTTGCTGAATTGTGTGACATTCTTCGTATTGACAAATCTTCAGAAGCTGGGTGCACTGTATTCGAAGAATTTGGGCAGATGTCACGTCACCTAAAATTCCTACTGAACGCCGAAGAAAGAATTTCCTCAAACGGAAATAATTTTTTATAGAGCCCATTGAAATTGTTATTGGATCCCGATATAACTATACTTGTAAGTGTGGTTATTAGATATAATTGTAATCAACGCATAATGGCTCAAATATTTTATATGTACCAAGCTGTGTTTGTTCGGGTGGATTAAATAATAACCAGGTAAAAAATAAAGGATGTAGTTCAAAATTCATCTCACTATGTTCAAATATTTCCACAGCAAGCAATTTGACCATGTGGCAGATATGGAACATGAATTTTTGAACAGGCGAAAAGCCAAACATTGAGGGCCCTCTGGTTCTCGCAATAGAAAATGTAGAGAAAAGGAGGGTTGCCCAGTTGCCTTTCATGCTGGATATACAACTGGTGATATTATCGTGGACCATGTTCGATGACGTGCAAGCATTCCGAAAGATGTCAGTTAAAATTTGGAGTAACTGAATGACATATAAAGTCTTATACAGGACCAGATAACTCTCGCTGGGCCTAAACGCCAGGCACCAAAAAGCCACGTAGATGCCTCTTGACCCTTGGATACCGCGTACATGGTCATCTCCAACCCGAATTGTGAATCGTTTGGCATACCGGAACAGCGAGAGAGGAAAAATCGACCAAAAAATATCGTTTTAGAAAATGATGTCACTGTGACGTCATCAAACCGGCCAGCTTGGATTTTTTTACATTTTCTGATAGTGGGTATAGTGTGGTAAGTTTCAATCCCCTAGCTCAAGGGGTAAGAAAAATAACCTGTCCCCAGACCGAGACAGGTCCCAAAAGGCCCAGGCCAGATAGTGGCATTGCGACGGGGGACAATGCAGTTGATAAGCTTTAAGGAAAGGTATTTACGTGCTTAGGAAAAGATGTATGCATTATGTAAGATACACACTAGCTGAAGAAGATAGACAACGTATTATTTGTATCTAGTTTGTTTACTATAGCCTTGTCAATTATTTTCAGGCGAAAGAGGTCTGCCAGGATTGCGAGGTGACAAAGGGGACATAGGTAGGTTATCCAATTTCCAACGAATGGTCTTTAATCGTAACGGGTTTTATACCTACTCTCCTTATACCAAACTTTCTACACTAACTTCGAAACGACAGTAAATTAAGACCTGACACTCTCTGACTTGACAGCTTATCATAATGAGGTCATTTTGAGAATGTGGAATAGGTTTTTGGATTATGGACGCGGATATTCTTTAATGGACGACGGCTGAATTATGAATGACGGACTAGACGCTTGTAACTCGACCAACACGTACCCCTATCGAGCCAACATCGAAACTCTGTTGTCGTATTGGCGAGAGGCTAAACAGTCTCAGTGGACAGCCCCTTTCTTCTACCGGAACAGCGCCGAGCAAATGGGCACGAAGAATGCCAAAACGGAATGGAATAAACGGAAGGGTTTCACTGCTCGCAGCCGCTCGCTCCATCTCATCGGTCGACTGTACCCAGACCTCATTGTGCAAGACGTGTACCTTTTGAACAAGATCCACATAACAAATCGGACTGATACGGGAGCCCCGGCCTTCGTCTTGATGGCCATTGAGTTGAAAGGGCACGCAGCTGACTATAAGATCATCATCCTTGACGCAGTCCGGTATGTCCGTAAAGTGGAACCGAATCCAGTCGTCCAATTCGGGCACCTCAAAGCCGTTGAGAAAAATCAACCCAGTACCCTAATCGACATATGCAAACCAAAGTGTTCTCTGTGCCTGCCGAGAATATGAGCGCCAACAAAGAAAACCTGTTCCTGGGGAAACTGCTCAAGCGACTGATCCTCGCCTGTGTGGAGATTACAAGTTTCAGCGGATTCTAATTTAAAGCAGGCTGGTATATGCCAGTCAATCAGTCGTCTGGATAAGTCGCCAAACAGTGGCCTCTGATGGTGCCAAATGTAACCAACCAATACCACAGAAAACGAACCAATGCAAGCGCACTGTAGTAAAACAGAGAGCTAATGAATTCATCTCACAGACCAAGTACCGGGTACATGTTTTCATTTATTTCAAGATCGGGCATTCCAGCACAAACGTTTCGAGTGGACGGACCAAGGCAAGTTACAAGAGCAACAGGTGGAGTGAAAAAACATAAGAGTTAGAGTTTGAGGTGTAGGTTTAGAACAGGGAGGCGAAGAGAATGTCCAAGGCGTGTGTCTGGTCACCAATACAATGCCCAGAGGTGATGCTGATAGAAGGCGAGGTGAGGCAACACCGATTTTGGGCATGTATAAACCCGAAAGAATGAGGACCGTCTACCTGAACTGCGGGTGAGAGACCAGACCACCACCCTCTCGAGTACCGGTACCACGCGACATCAACCGGGCAGTACGTCAGTCCAAGCCTCCAGCGGATTCTCTCCACACAGTGAGAAAACACTCTAAAATCCTCCAAACTCCTTTTTAGGGTCAACCATTTTGTTCGAAAAATAACTGCATATTAGGCACAATGCGCAGTCTCATAACCTCACCCCACATTAATCTAGGGAAACCCGAGTCCAGGCGACTCATTTAATGCCATTCCCATGTCTCCGGGCCTTCTGGTTCTCGCAGTAGAACATGTGGAGAAAAGGAGGGTTTCCCAGTTGTCTTTTATGCTGGATAAACAACTGGTGATATTATCGTGGACCATGTTTGGTGACGTGCATTCCGAAAGATGTCAATTAAAATTTGGAGTAACTGAATGACATATACAGTCTTATACAGGGCCACATAACTCTTGCTGGGCCTAAACGCCAGGCACCAAAAAGCCACGTAGACGCCTCTTCACCCTTGGATTCCGCATACATGGTCATCTCCAACCCGAATTGTGAATTGTTTGGCAAACCGGAACAGCGAGAGAGGAAAAATCGACCAACAAATGTCGTTTTTGAAAATGACGTCACTGTGACGTCATCAAAGCGGCCATCTTGATTTTTTTTAACATTTTCTGGTAGAGGGTATATTGTGGTAAGTTTCAATTCCCTAGCTCAAGGGGTAAGAAAAATAACCTGTCCCCAGACCGAGACAGGTCATAAAACGTCCAGGCCAGATAGTGGCATTGATAAGCCTTAAGGAAAGATATTTACGTGCTTAGGAAAAGATGTATGTATTATGTAAGATACACAAGAGCTGAAGAAGATAGACAGCGTATTATTTGTATCTAGTTTGTTTACTATAGCATTGTCAATTATTTTCAGGTGAAAGAGGTCTGCCAGGATTGCGAGGTTCGCCAGGTGGCCATGGTGACAAAGGGGACATAGGTAGGTTATCCAATTTCCAACGAATGGTCTTTAATCGTAACGGGTGTTATACCTCCTCTCCTTATACCAAACTTTCTACACTAACTTCGAAACGACCGCAAATTAAGACCTGACACTCTCTGAATTGATAGCTTATCATAATGAGGTCAGTTTGAGCATACTTGTATGTAAAAGCCAAGATTATTAACGGGGATGGCTCCAGAATTGTAAAACGCGATTGTAAAACGCGCAACGGTGGGCCCTAAGAATCTCTGGCTGCACTCTATGTTTCAGGTGGATATTTCAGTGATGTTCATATGAACAGTCACAATCAAAGCCTGACTGAGATACATCATTCTCTAGATGACGACTTTACAACGATTATTATGGATTAAGAATACTGATCAGCGATACGGATTTTATATTTTTTGAACATCATGATGTCTTGTCGGCATCATTAAAAACTCTTGACCGCTTCTCTCTTGCAGGAAACTAACCTATGTGTATGTATACTATGATTGTCTTTTTGAATTTGGTGCTAATACTGTTCTATGGAATGGGGAATAGGTCTTTGGATTATGGACGCGGATATTCTTTATTGGACGACGGCTGAATTATGAATGACGGACTAGGCGCTTGTAACTCAACCAACATCTACCCATATCGAGCCAACTTCGAAACGCTGTTGTCGTATGAGCGAGAGGCTAAACAATCTCAGTGGACAGCCCCTTTATTCTTACTGGACAGAGCCGAGCATATGGGCAAGAAGAATGCCAATACGGAATGGAATAAACGGAAGGGTTTCACTGCTCGCAGCAGTTCGCTCCAACTCATCGGTCGACTGTACACATACCTCATTGTGTACGACATGTACCTCCTGAACAAGATCCGCATAACAAGTTGGACTGATACGGGATATAAGATCATCAAACAAGATTCAGTCCGGTATGTCCGAAAAGTGGAACCGAATCCAGCCGTCCAATTCGGGCACCTCAAGGCCTTGGAGAAAAACAAACCCAGTACTCTAACCGACATGTGCAAACCAAAGTTTTCTCTGTGCCTGCCGAGAATATGAGCGCTAACAAAGAAAACCTGTTTCTAGGGGAACTGCCCAAGCGACTGATTCTCGCCTGTGTAGAGAACATCAATTTTAGCGGATTCTAATTTCAACCAGGTTGGTATAAGCCAGTCAATCAGCCGTCTGAAACAAGTACCCAACCAGTGGCCTAGGATGGCTCCAAATGTAACCAGCCAATACCCCTGAATACGAACCAATGCAAGCGAACTGTAGTAAAACAGAGAGCTAATGAATTTATCCCACAGACCAAGTACATGTTTTCATCTAGGTCAAGAGCGTGTATTCCAGCACAAACGTTTCACGAGGACGGACCACGGCAAGTTACAAGAGGAACAGGTGGAGTGAAAAAACATAGAGTTAGAATTTGAGGTGTAGGTTTAGAACAGAGAGACGACGACGACAATGCCCAAGGCGGGTGTCTGGCCACCAATACAATGCCCAGAGGTGATGCTGATAGAAGGCGAAGGTGAGGCAATGCGGATTTTTTGGGCATGTATAACATCGAAAGAGTGAGGACCGTCTACCTGGACTGCGGGGAGAGACCAGACCACCACCCTCTCGAGTATCGGTACCACCGGGTAATCAACCGGGCAGTACGTCAGTCCATGCCTCCAATGGATTCTCCCCACACAGTGAGAAAACACTCTAAAATTCTCCAAGCTCCTTTTCAGTGTCAACGATTCTTTTCGAAAAAGAACTTCATCTTAACCCTATCTGGTCTGGGCTTTTTGGAACCTGTCCAGGCCTATTGGGGGCCGAAAGCCCCCACCTTAATTATTTTTCTTATCCCTTGAGCTAGAGGGCTGAACTTACCACACTATACCCTTGGGTCAAGCTCTACCAGAAAACGTTAAAAATCCAAGATGGCCGCTTCAGTGACGTCACAGTGACGTCATTTTCAAAAACGGCATTTTTTCGTCGATTTTGCGGTCGGATTTTCCATTTTTTTTATTTATGCAATCTCTCCGAAAAAACTGCATGATAAATTAGTAAATATTTATGTGATCTGAAATAAAATAGCTTTTGCCCACTTTTCATCGCGGAAAGGCAGAAATTTTGAAGAAATGTGACAAAAACATCACTTCTCTGGTACCCCCTGTGGCCGCCATCCTGAATTTACCCATGATCCTCTGCTCATGGGGGGGGGGCGGGGGGTATGCAAATGGGCTCAAATGACCCCAATATGATAAACTATAAAGTCCCGGAGTTTCAGCACTCCATTTTTCGTCGTTCTGGAGATAGCGCAGAAAATTTGGTAGGGGGCCAAATGCGCAGCCTGATACCCTCACCCCTCATTACCCTAGGGATCCTGGGTCCAGGCGACTCATTTGGTGTCATTCCCATGTCTGCGGGCCCCCTGGTTCTCGTAATAGAACGTGGAGAAAAGGACGGTTTCCCAGTTGCCTTTTATGCTGGATATACAACTGGTGATATTATCGCGGACCATGTTTGATGACGTGCATTCCGAAAGATGTCAATTAAAATTTGGAGTAACTGAATGACATATAAAATCTTATACAGGGCCAGATAACTCTGGCTGGGCCTAAACGCCAGGCACCAAAAAGCCACGTAGATGCCTCTTGACCCTTGGATTCCGCGTACATGGTCATCTCCAACCCGAATTGTGAATTCTGTGCCGAACCGGAACAGCGAGAGCGGACAAATCGACTAAAAATGCCGTTTTTGAAAATGATGTCACTGTGACGTCATCAAAGCGGCCATCTTGGATTTTTTACATCTTCTGATAGAGGGTATAGTGTGATAAGTTTCAACCTTCTATGTCCCGAAACGCCCAGGCCAGATAGTGGCATTGACAAGCTTTAAGGAAAGATGTATGCATTATGTAAGATACACAAGAGCTGAAGAAGATAGACAACGTATTATTTGTATCTAGTTTGTTTACTATAGCCTTGTCAATTATTTTCAGGTGAAAGAGGTCTGCCAGGATTGCGAGGTTCGCCAGGTGGCCAAGGTGACAAAGGGGACATAGGTATGTTATCCAATTTCCAACGAATGGTCTTTAATCGTAACGGGTTTTATACCTCCTCTCCTTATACAAAACTTTCTACACTATCTTCGAAATGACAGTAAATTCAGACCTGACACTCCCTGACTTGATAGCCTATCATACTGAGGTCATTTTGAGCATATATGCAGACCATGAGGGGGGGGGGGGGACGGAAATTAGGCGTTTTCGTAATCTTCCTTCAAATTTACTTTCGCAGTTCTTGTCCAAGTACCTTGTGCACTGTTGTTTTCACGTTCCCGTGATTTCCCATAGAGTTATGTCCCTTCATTCCGTCATATATCGGTTAGTATCTGATGTCAACTCCGAAACTTACATGGTAGATGTTAAGTACCTTGTACCCTGTTTTTTTTTTTTTTTTTTTTTTACATGTTCCCGCGATTTCCCACAGAGATATGGCCCTTTAGTCCGTCATATATCGGGTAGTATCTGATGACAACTTCGAAACTTACATGGAAGATGTTAAGCACCTTGTACCCTGTTTTTCGACATGTTCCCGCGATTTCCCACAGAGTTATGGCCCTTTATTCCGTCATATATCGGTTAGTATCTAATGACAACTTCGAAACTTACATGGAAGATTAGTATCTTGCGGATGTGGAATATCAGTTTTTTTTACGCATTTCCATGATTTTTCACTGACCTTTATCCCACTCGTGAATAATGTATTGTCCAGTCCATATCTCGGTTACTGTTTGATGACAAACTTCGAAGCTTAAATGAAAGATGCTTAGTACTATGGACATGTAGATATGCACGGCCAGATTTACTTTACCGATTAAATTATTTTCCCTATAGATATGGCCGGTGATCTCGTCCATCAACAATATTTTGTCCGGTCCATATCCCAAGTAGTATACAGCGAGTAAAATAAGTCACATTCTCCCCGGATGTAGAGGTCATAGAGGTCAATTTGTGTGTTTTGACGTCACAATTGAGGAGGTGCGCATGCGTGATGAGGGGGCGTGGCCTGTGTGGTGGGAGGTGGGACAAGATGGCGGCCTGTTTGTGTGTCGTGTGGGAGGTGGGACAAGATGGCGGCTGGTTTTTTGTGTCGTGTGGGAGGTGGGACAAGATGGCGGCCTGTTTGTGTGTCGTGTGGGAGGTGGGACAAGATGGCGGCCTGTTTGTGTGTCGTGTGGGAGGTGGGACAAGATGGCGGCCTGTTTGTGTGTCGTGTGGGAGGTGGGAAAAGATGGCGGCTGTGACGCTAAACCTAATAATTCTCTCTCTCTCTCTCACCAAAGGTCAATGAGTGCATAGTTCCGGCAGAAAAAAAAAAAAAAAAAAAAAAGTTCCGGCAAAAAAAAAAAAAAAAAATGTATTCATGCGCGGTGATGCGGTTTGGCCGTGGTTTTGGCGGTGATTCGGTCTCGGGAAAAAGCTTCCGAATGGTCCGATTGGGTCGAGTGAGGTATCAAAGTGAAGCTTATGTGAAGGGGCATCTAATGGGCTGGGTGTGGGGTTGAACTATCGGCCTTCTGCGCATGCGCGGTGTCCGAAGGGTATGAAAATAGCCGTGTTGGAGCTAGGGAAGCCCCTAAGGGTCCGATGGGTTCGAGTGAGGTATCAAAGTGAAGCTTATGTGAAGGGGCATCTAATGGGCTGGGTGCGGGGTTGAACTATCGGCATTCTGCGCATGCGCGGTGGCCGAAGGGTATGGAAATAGACGTTTTGGAGCTAGGGGAGCCCTAATGGCCCAATGGGGTCGAGTTAGGTATCGATGTGAAGCATTCGTCAAGGGGCATCTGATGGGCTGGGTGTGGGGTTGAAATATCGGCATTCTGCGCATGCGCGGTGGCCGAAGGGTATGAAAATAGCCTTTTTGGAGCTAGGGGAGCCCCTAGTGGACCGATGGGGTCGAGTGAGGTATCAATGTGAAGCATTCATGAAGGGGCATCTAATGGACTGTGTGTGGGGTTGACATAGCGGCCTACTGCGCATGCGCGGTGGCCGAAGGGTATGAAAATAGCTTTTTGGAGCTAGGGGAGCCCCTAGTGGACCGATGGGGTCGAGTGAGGTATCAATGTGAAGCATTCATGAAGGGGCATCTAATGGGTTGGGTGTGGGGTTGAAATAACGGCCTTCTGCGCATGCGCGGTGGCCGAAGGGTATGAAAATAGCCTTTTTGGAGCTAGGGGAGCCCCTAGTGGGCCGATGGGGTCGAGTGAGGTATCAATGTGAAGCATTCATGAAGGGGCATCTAATGGACTGTGTGTGGGGTTGACATAGCGGCCTACTGCGCATGCGCGGTGGCCGAAGGGTATGAAAATAGCTTTTTGGAGCTAGGGGAGCTACTAATGGTCCAATGGGGTCGAGTGAGGTATCAAAGTGAAGCCTAGGTGAAGAGGCATTCAGGCAATGGGGTGGGTGCATGTAAAGTTTTTCCTGAAAAAAAAAAAAACGGAAAACGGACTTTATCGAAAAACCTGGGGAAAATGCCTATATGGGGTATGAGGGGTATATAGGTCGACGGGCTTAACGGGGCTTGTCTATCAATAGAGTTATCTCCCCCTAGTTCCAGGGTGGGTGTATGTAAAAATTTTCCTGAAAAAATACGGAATACGGACTTTATCCTAAATTACGGGAAAATGCCTATATGGGGTATGGAGGTATAGGACCATCCTGGGAAACGTACTTCTATACATTTGCGGTAGGGTTGTGGGGTCTCGTTTTACTCGTCTCGTCATTTAGAACAAAGTGGACATTTTCGGGCAGTACATGAAGGTATTTGGGATCGAGATGTGCTATTCACGGTTCGAATGCGTCCTGGAAGGTGTCATATTGTAGTTCTCGGGGTGTACATTCCGATTTGAGGGATGTTCGCGTCATCTGTGACGTCATCGGTGACGTCATCGGTACGAGTAGTAGCGAAAGCGGACATTTTCGGGCAGTACATGAAGGTATTTGGGGTCGAGATGGGCTATTCACGGTTCGAATGCGTCCTGGAAGGTGTCATCTTGTAGTTCTCGGGGTGTACATTCCGATTTGAGGGATGTCCGCGTCATCTGTGACGTCATCGGTGACGTCATCGGTACGAGTAGTAGCGATAGTGGACATTTTCGGGCAGTACATGAAGGTATTTGGGATCGAGATGGGTTATTCACGGTTCGAATGCGTCCTCGAAGGTGTCATCTTGTAGTTCTCGGGGTGTACATTCCGATTTGCGGGATGTTCGCGTCATCTGTGACGTCATCGGTGACGTCATCGGTACGAGTAGTAGCGAAAGCGGCCATTTTCGGGCAGTACATGAAGGTATTTGGGGTCGAGATGGTGCGGTAGGAATATCATTCTGCGCATGCGCAGACGCAATGCGGAGCTCTTGTCCAATCAGAAGCGAGTATTTCAAATCCGTCACAGAGCTCTCAGCCAATCAGAAGCCAGTATTTTGACCCGGTGCATTATGGGCCATATCCAAGATGGCGGCACGTATGTTCAAGATGGCGGCACATCCGGTGTCGAAAACTGGCCATTTCGTCGGAATGTGGTCACCTAGTGTCGAAAACTGGTCCTTGTATGGGTCCTGCTAGACGTTTTGACGCCATGATATAGACCGGAGAGAGAGAAAACAACAACAACAAGGATGACACATGAGGGAACAACAACAACAACAAGTTTTTTTTCATATAGTTTATTTTCCCCTCCATCATAACATACCCACGCTGGGGAGCCGCGTTGGGTATGTTTACAATTCAAGAAAGACTCTTGTCCAATCAGAGACCGCCATTTGCATCTGTCCTATTCATTCCTGTCCGTTAGATGTATTCTTGTTCAATCAGAAGTCGCCATTTCAGAGAGTTCCTTCTTCGGTCATGTTCATTCTGAACCGTTTATTCTAATCATCGTCGGCCAGGCCTGGATATTCTTCGGGCAGCATGTCCTGAAACGGTTGTTTGCGCATTTTGATCGCATTTTCCAGGGCCTCGGTGGGTGGTAAACCCATATCCTCTTCCAAGTGACGCTTGGTCTTCATGATGGACCTGTGCGCGGGGTCCCCTTTCATTTCAAGCGGTAGTAAGGTATACTGTTCATAGATCGCCATGGCTGTTTTCCTGATGCGGGGGCGCATTTGGGTGTACGTCTGTTGTAAATTATCCTCTCGGCGTCCTCGATCGCTTCAGCGTGAGTATTGATAGCTGCTGTCACAATACGATCCCAGAAGGTAGGTTCTGCCTCACTTTCCTGGGATGAAGGCTGATTCTCTGAGGTCAAGCTCTCCATATCAGTAGATAGACTGTCAGCCATCTTGGATTCGGTATCAGTCGATGCACTCTCATCAACCTCTGTATCAGTATCTGCCTCAACGGGCTCCTCGGCGTCTTCAGTCCCATGTATATTTTTCTGGTGTCGCATCATATCGTAATGTCTGGTGAACGTGCGTTCACACTCAGAACAAGTATAAGCCATGCTGACGGTTGAACGTCGACTGTGCGTGTTTTGGGAATACGCTCGCTTTTATAGACAGTAACGCCCATCAACGCTTAGCTCAACGCTTCAACGCCCTGGTGAATTAGCTCAGAAGCTCTGATTTCATGGAATTGACACCAATTCATCGAAATGCAGTGACGCTCGTCAACGCCCGTCAACGCCCGTCGTCTCAACGCCTTAACGCTCGTCTCAACGCTTTAACACACTTTCTTAATGCTTTAACGTTGTTTAATGATGCGTTCGAACAAATGTTTCTTTTGTGCTATTGCTCTGACATACGCCGCTTTCCAGTTCACGCCCGAGGTTTTCAACATCGACGCTGTTCTTTCAATTTCTATATGGACTGGGTCCTTATCCAACAATTTCATATGGGTCAGTAAGTCGACATACTGCTGACGTAAAGCCCGTCGTAGTCTGGGTGCCAATCTGTTATGGGCTAAAATTGCAGCTTCCTCTTTCGAATGCCCTTTGCGTTGAAACTTGCTTCCTGTGGCCTCCAACATCCCGCCCATCTCGGCGTCCATACTTTCTTTGAACAAATCCTTCCATAGCCTCGAGTTCACATTATGTTCTTCAACCTCGGGTTGGGCCTTCACGGTTGGGTGATATTCCAGGACTGACGGTATGAAGCGGGCCCGCTGTATGGGGGTGGGCTTCTGCTGCTGCTCTGCCAGGAGTGCACTCGGCGGATGGTGTAGGGGTATAGGCCGTTGTGGTGATTCCTCGCCGGGTAACAGGTGGGCCGTCAGCCGACGATCTTCGGGGGTATGGGCTTTTAAATCTACGAACAGGTAGCCGTACGGACGAATTGTCGCTTCTTGAAACGCCCACATAAAATGGTCAATGTTCTGAGGATAAATTCGACTACCAAACACACGGATTTGTGCTCTATCAATGGGATTGGAGAGCAACATAAAGTATTGGCAGTTCAAGGCAATATCTCTGGACGCCTTCCCTTGAGGAAAGAGATTCTGAGTCAAATAGATGACGGACAGATTTCGATGATGGGACCCTTTGGTGAATAGGTCGGCGATTTTCGAATTGTCCTAGGCCGCACTCATCAGATCATCGAGCACTACCACGTTGGTCTGCTCGGAATCGAAGTAATAGGGTTCGTCTATGTCGTGAGGAATTCCTGGAACAAAGCTCACATTCTGTAGTCGTGCAGTTTCGTAGGCGGGCTGCCATTGGCTATAACACCAAACAACACGTGTCGGAGCTGGGTTGCCACACCTTCCTCTAAGAACTTCATCACCCAGGACGTCTTTCCACACCCCGTAGGGCCGCTCACCGTCATCGTATAAGGGTGCTCTAATACTGTCGTGTGTGACGTAGGTGTTGATCGTTCCTCGCGCGTACTTTGAATTTGCACGTTATCGGGACTCCGTTCCTTGAGATGGTTTCGCTGTATATGTCTACGTAGATTAAATGGCGTGGAAAATGACTTCGAACACAAGTGACATGCGTAAACCATGGCTCTCATCTCCACGGACACCAGGCGTATAATGAAGCTTTCACAGATGCATGTGTGTGTTTATATGCAAGAGCTCCGAGCTCGCCGAGCTCTTGGAGCTCCGGAGCTCATGGAACTCGGAGCTCCGGAGCTCCGACGCCACCACCGGGCGTTGACGGGCGTTGCTACAAGAGAACTCGGAGCTCCGGAGCTCCGGAGGTCACTTCCGCTTCCGTTCACGTGACCGGAACTGACCTTTGACCCCGGCGCATTTTGGAGCCGCCATGTTGGATCCGTCATTTTGGAAC